>JAMWYP010000820.1:0-33168 GCA_025563575.1 Acacia pycnantha
CAAAAGTTTGCCATATCTCTTTCTCCAACATATCTTTGAAATAAATATCATATTTATCCCTAAAACATGATATCTAAACTAAGTTGGAAGATTAAAGATTAAACTAGCATTTCTACTATAACTACTGAAAGAAATACTAGAGCTTAAGACTAGGGACCGAAGAAATTACTCAAAGCTTTGCTACTTTTCCTCAAGCTCTTCCTTCTCTCTTCTCTCTTGAAATTTTTGAACTAAGCAAGTGATTTTGGTTTGAAGATTTGCAAAGGGATGTTGGCCTATTTATAGGCAAAAATCTTGCACTATTCATCACTTTATCACCTTGAATAACAACCATTGGATCTAGGTTTAATTGCATGGCTTCATCTCCTCCCTTGGATTCCTTGGCCGACCTCCCCCTTATGTCATCCTCCCACGGATGATGTCACTCAAGTGATGTCATCCTTTGCTTTATGAGTTTCTACCGATAAAGTTTCCTGTTCGGTGTTCTAATCGCGTAATCTTAGATAATCTCAAAAATCCATCGACGTAGTCTTGGAGGTCTAATATTCCTCTTTAGAAATATTTGGGTTAACAAAATTTATGATCCCATTAAGGGTATTTCCTAGCCTGCTGATCATTTTAGGACAAACCCCGTCGGTTACGGAAATGACTTCGGGTAACACCAACTTCGGGACAAAAATTCACTGATTCATAATATGTCCAGATGTTTACTACTTAGTTCAAGGATTTCAGGATAGGATTTAATTTCTATCGGTTCTCATTTATCCTATATGCTTTTTCAACAAATATCTCATTTTTTCCCAAAATATCATGATATTTTCCTTTGCAAATAACCACAACCCTTTTCACACTCTTCTTCCTTTTTCTTCTTCAAAATTTCGGTCCCCACCCCTTCCTCTTTGACTTGTCAACCTTTTTAATCACTTAATTAATGCTTTAATTATCTAATTAAGCAATTATCTCATTGATTAATCCTATGTTGGTTAATTAGGCTTTAGGGATCATATATAATTCATCTTATATTTTTCTTAATCAAACTTAATTAATTAGCAATTATTATTTTATACTAATATTGGCCATAAACATTTAATTAAGGGTTTTACATAATTATCTTTGAATATCTCCTTGATTCATGCTTAAACAATTAGCCATTAATTATTTAATTAATCACCTACTAATTGTTGATAATTTTCTTAATTAGGATTAATCATTTTCTCACAACTATTTCACAACTATTGATAATTTATGCTCCATGTAAAATATTAAAAACCATGGGGCAACTTATGTTCCCCAAAATAATATTAAATTTTGCCTCATTATTTTCCAAGGGTATTTTATGACCCATAAACTCACTTAGGGATTTTTGGCACTTTAATTCTTCTAATTTCAAGAGAAATTACCCTAGAAACAAAGTAATTATTCTACAGCATTTGAGACCACATATTCACCTATTTCCAATAGGTATTATTTACTAAATTATGATACTGATCATAAGTGAGATTTTTAGGGTATTACAGTATTACTGCATTATTATCTTGAAAATAATATCTTAAGAGATATTTTAGCCACTTCTGACCTTTTTACCCCTGGTGGATTTGATATTCCAATTATACTCTTACATTTCCTAAAAACGTTATTTCAGCATTTCTGGGCAGATTTTTCGATAACTTTGAAAAATCATTATTAATTCCACAAAAATAAAAATAAGGTGCTTCCAAAGCCAAAATGACCCTTGATAAGTATATTTTCTAAGAATAATAACGACTTTAACTCGAAATCACTGAGTTATTCCCAGTGTAATATTTTCTAACCTCTGTCGAGAATTTTCCCAGAAAATGTGACCCAACTTCAAGAATTTCTTTCTCCTTCCACAGAACTCAAAACACCACATAGTTTATATATCTAAAAATACCTGGACGTCTACTTTGTTCATGAAAAATTTCATGATTTTAGGACTTCATTTAATACATAAAATAACAGCTTAAACAACACTACCTCCAGAAAACTCCCAACCGTAAATTTTTCCAGAATTTCGCTACTTTGATCTTCCACTTTCATAAATTTTTGCTTCATCATATTTTCCATAAAATTTTCTAAATAAAGCCATATTTAACCATAAAAACATGAAATCAAAAATATATTTGAAAATTAAAGATCAAAGCACTACTTATCTATGAATTTATAACTAGAATTCCAATAACTTACCTCAATCTTGCTCTTACCTCTTGCCACTTCTTCACACTCACTCTCACTTTACTATATTCAGCTATTGGAGCTGTTTTGGTGTGAAGAATGAAGAAGCCAAACCTCTCTATATATAGGAAAACTTCACATGAAAAAGGACCAAAATGCCCTTGCATGTGTTTTGCCCAAAATGCCCCTTTCTTCATCCATAAGTTTTCTTTTTCTTCCCTTTTTCCTCTTCAAAAACTGCCCCCTCCTTCTCTCTCCTTATCCTCTTCCAATTTTTCCCCTTACATTATCCCATGTGCTCTTAGCTTCTTTAAAATACATTAAATCACAAAATATCCTCCCTTTACCTCTAGCCAAAACC
This sequence comes from Acacia pycnantha, assembly GCA_025563575.1. Taxonomy (NCBI): domain Eukaryota; kingdom Viridiplantae; phylum Streptophyta; class Magnoliopsida; order Fabales; family Fabaceae; genus Acacia; species Acacia pycnantha. The sequence goes on from JAMWYP010000820.1 coordinate 2,555, forward strand.
GTGCCCCCTCTCCCCTTTGGTTTCCAAAAATGTGTGTTTCCTTTGTTTCAAATATCCCATGTGCAAAGCCTCCCATTGGTCCCTTAATTATCTCATGGATTTAGATTTACTACATGATTAATTGGAACCATTAGATTTATCTTTATTAGGTTTAATCTTGGCCATTGGATCATAGTTGAAATTGTTGACTTTTGGGGCTGATTTGATTAAGCATAATTACCTTCTTAATCATGTGCTTAGTAGTCCCCTAATGCATCATTGGTTGGTTAACTAGGTTTACTTGTTAATTGTAGTTATTAGTGTCTTCATTGATCAAGCTTTATTGTAACATCCCAACTTTCAAAAGCAGTATAATTTTTATTTTTATTTTCAAAATATCATTTCAAAATCATCAGAGTAGAGCAACAGAGCGATTGAGTAACTGATATGTATATATAAAATGCCGTAAGTCTGGCTGATTACAACAGCGGTACAGTAACCGCGTGGTTCAAAAGTGATGAACAACAATAAAAGGAAGGCTTCGCTGGAACATCGAAAGGAAGTCTTGGTAGAGTCTCTACGCGGCTGCTTGTCTTTCACCTCGGTCCTTGGTCCCCCGACCACGAAGCTATATGGAGGCGAGGTCCATTGCAATCGGACCCCAGTAACGGTTAACCTCATATTTACATATACGAGTATATGGACTACGACAAACACAGCATCAACAGTATAAGAACACATAGTACAAGCATCTCCAAAACATGAGTACCCTGGCGGCACATAGGCCCCCTGCAGCGTAACCCTGGCGGCACCTAGGCCCCTGAACCCTGGCGGCACCTAGGCCTCTGACGATCGTATTCTGGCGGCACCTAGGCCACTAGCAAGCGTAACCCAATACCCAGCAACCATAATAACAGTACATACAATACACATAGCACATACACGCATACCATAAATATCAGAGTTAGTGTTACCAGTACGCGAACGTACCTTCGTTGATGTTATTCTAGCACGTTTACTGAAAGCCGTACTTCGACGGAAACGAAACCAACACGTCGGACGAGAGGTTCGACAAGTAGGTCAAAACGTATTCAGGATATCCTATCAATATAACAACCTACTTGTTAAGGATCTATCATTACGACGGACATTTTTAGTCAAAATGACTATTTTGCCCTGACCCCCTAATCGGCGGAATTTCGCCAGCTCTTCGTTACTTTAACCCTAACCTTCCCAAAATTTCAACATAACTCTTCTTCCAACATCATTTTCGAAATATAAATCATATTAATTAATGATTTACATCATAACATGCATTTTAGGTAAAAATTACCATTTTGCCCCTATCCTTACTAGTAGGCGGAATTTCGCCAGAGCTTTGCTATTTTGACTCTAACTTTCAGAAACTCAATCCCTACTATGTTTTTACCTCGTTAGGAATCTTTCAATGCAATGAGGCTTAAAAAGCTGCAGAATTCCCCGGAGTCCTCCTTCTCTCTACCTTCTCTCTAAAACCGAAATTCTCTCTTGGAATGGTGTGAAGAATGAAGAGGCAAGGCCTCTTATTTATAGGCAAAATGTTGACACTATTCATGCCTTTTTCATACCGGATATCGGCCCGTCGGATCGCACTTTCGCGAGGTGTCACGATCCTCACCGGGCCACTTGTCCAAACCGTCCTCTCCCTCCTTAGGTGTCAAAATATGATGTCATGCATGACATCAGTTGCTTGTTCCAGAAGCCTAAGCCGGTAGAATTTTCCCCGATCGGCGTGCAAAACGCGTAATCGCGTAAAATTTCAGAAATCCGGAATTACAACTTTGAAGACATTTTCTCACTTACTAAAAATGTCTGGTCTAAACAACTTTTTGATTCCATACAGGGTTCCAACGGTCCTGCGGATGTTTTACGGAAAAACGTGCCAGTTATGATTTATTTTCTTCAAATCATAATTTTATGCCTATCTCGCCTTTTCTCGATTTTCCTATTTCGTCTTATTATCAACTTCTTCTACCGATCTCGAAACGACTCAGTGCAGCTCAATTCATGATAAAAATCCACTCATCAATATTATATTTTGACTTTAGAAATTTCATTCTGGTTTTTAGATAGGATCCAATCCTATCGATGTTTATTTATTTCTTAACCTTTTAATTAAATCAATATTTAAATAAGAGTTTCAACTTAACACTCTTTCTATTTTTTTTCTCTTTTTCCCACACTAGATGTCGGCACACACACTTATTTTATATATATTTCTATTTTATTTTTTAATTAATTATTTAATTATTATTTTAATTATTTTTACATAATTTTTCGCAAAATTTTCCTATTGGCCCATACTTATATTTAGGCTCAAAATTACTTAATCTTATTTAATTTTCTTCATTTCTTCCAATAAATTAGCAAATATATTTATGCTAATTTTCTAGCCATAAATTACTAATTATAGAGTTCTACATAATTTATCACAATTATTCCATTGTTCAAGCTTAAATAATTAACCAATAATTATTTAATCAATCACTTTATTTTGTTGATAATTTTCTTATCTAGAACTAATTAATTCCTCTTAAAATTTGAACTAACATTGTTATTTTATCTCCCATGTAAAATATCAACAATTATAGAGTTAGTTATGATCTCCAAATACTTTATAATTGTTATTTTACAATTTTTCCAAGCTTATAATTTATTAAATTACCAAAATTAGAGACAATATATTATCTCAATTTTAATAATTATTTTACTACCTCTCAGGATTTTCACAATTTTCCTAAGTTATTTATGTCCTACAAGGGCATTTTCGTCATTTTGGCACTCTAATTTTCAAGAGATTTTTCCCCTACAAATTTGATATCACATATTCACCTATTTAATAGGTATTATTTCTTAATTTATGATATTTTCCCTAAGTCAAATTTTAGGGTATTACATTTATGAACTCTAACCTTACTTAATTCCATTGGTCTTTATTAAGTTGAAGGCATTTACCAAATAATCCTAATTAGTACTCCTAATGTAGTGTTTAACATGTTACTAAGTATAATTGTTATTGTGTGATTGGTTACTAAATCTTTAATTAAGTCAAAATATCTTAATTGATGACTTTTAATTGCCACCAGATCAATTATGAAAATTACTCTAATTAATTTAATGGATGTACACTTAATTGTCCACTAATTGTTTGTTAATTTTCTTTAATTGGATTAGGTATTTCCATAACACTTTATGGCTAAATATAAACTATGTTGTAACATAGAAATTATAAGGTATTTTATGATTCCTAAATGAAAATTAGAAACTTAACTTTGGCTTATTAAAACTCAAGGGAAAATTGCCCAAGAATTATAATAAATAAATTCCACAATATAGAGACAACATACTCTCCCATTTTTAATATGTATTTAAAATATTATATTTAAAACCTTTCGGGTATTACATGCTTTGATGAAAACAGGGATATCTAAGGTGTATTACTTGATTGATCGATTAATTCGCCTTTTATTAACTCTTCCAGTTTCAACAGCTACCACAGAATGCCCGTTTTCAACAATGAAAATAATTAAGATAAGGTTGCATAACAAGATGGAAGATGATTTTATTGTAGATAATTAATATGGTAATTCATATTGAAAGAGAACTAGTTGATACTTTCACTACTGATTCAATCATTGATGATTTCAAGTCATTCAAAAAGCGAAGAGCATTACTTTAAGTGAAGGTAATTTTTTATTGTTTCATTTAATATAGTGTTTTATTAATTTTGTTTTATAAATTACATGGTTAACTCTTAATATTTTGATATATTATATATTATATTGTAACATCCCATTTTTAAAAGCAATTTTTTTTTTTGGTCAGAGTAGAGCATCAGAGCAAGTGAGTAACTGATTTATATTTAAAATGTCAACCACAGTGTATCATAATAACGGTACATTCATCCGAGTGTTTTCAAAAGTAATACATAGACAAAAAGAAAATCTCCAGCCAGAAATCTACGCGTGCTACTTGCCCTTATCTTCAACCCTCGGTCCTCCTGACCCTGAAGCTACGGTAAGAGCTGAGGTCCAATGCCCACCGGACCTCAGGTAACGGTTAACCTCATACTCAAATATGACAATATATGGATGACAGATATTCATGACATTACAGCGGTATATCAATACATAAGCACACAACAGATGCAAGATTAATTCAATGACGAACATAAGCACATAGCGGATGTAAAGTCCCACTCATGTGTCTGCACTATCCAGTGCCACGATAGCAACTCATGTCCTCAGCGCTAGGAAAACTCAATGGCATTACCAAAGCTATAACCCGTGTAAAGATGTATGTATAATCGGTGACCCAAAACAGAGTCTCGGTCTATGAACTTATCTATCACATATATGTATACAAGAAGCATTAGAGTTAGGGTTACAGTACGCGTCCGTACCTTTGTTGACGAAATACGATACGTCTGACGGCCGGAACGTGATCACAAATATCCTATAAGGATAATATCGTATTTATTAATGATCAACATCATAATGAGACATTTTAGTCACAAATGACTATTTTACCCTGACATTAGATACTTACTAGATCTACTAACATTTATACTAAAACTACCGAATGAAAGACTAGAACTTAAAACTAAGGACCGAAGAACTTACTCAGAACTTTGCTACTTCTCCTCTAGAGCTCCTCCTTCTCTTCTCTCTAAGATTTTCGAAATGCTCTTGAGATTTGGTGAGAAGATTTACAAAGGAAGTGGAGGCTATTTATAGAAAAATCCTATAGCATGTTAGTAATTTCTTCAAACTTTCTCTTCTTCATTTTTAGCCATTAGATCTAGGGTTTATGTTGAAACTCCATCTCCACCCTCCATCCTCTTGGCCGACCTCCCCCCCTTCTCTTTCCTTTATCCTCTTCAAAAATGATGTCACCTTATCCTTTTTATGGATTTTTACCGATTAATTCCCCTGCTCAGTGTTCTAATCGCATATACTTAATAATCTCAAATACTTTTAGAAGTACACTTTGAAGCTTATGTAATCACTTGAGAAGTACTTTAAATATCAAGGATTATGGTCCAATTAGGGGTCTTTACTAGTCTTTTAGACATTTTAGGATAAACCCCGACGGTTCGGAAATGACTTTGGAGATAACCCACTTCGGGATAAAAATCCACTTGTTCATAATAAGTCCTGATGTTTAATACTTAGTTCACATATTTCAAGATACAATTTAATTTATATTGGTTCTCATTTATCCTATTTGTTTTTCATCAAAATATCTTCTTTTCTTTTTTCTCTTTCCTTCCACTTGCCTATACACTTTACACACACACATACACACTCACACACACACACAAGTCGGCACCCCCCTTTTTGATTTTTATTTGCTTTTTAATTAATATATATTATCTTTTAATTATCTTATATTAATTAGAAAAAATTCTCTTATTGGTTCTTAGGTAATAACATGGATTTAAACCTTTTAAATGTTAGAATTATTGTAAGCCTTTAGATCTTACTTTATGAGATTCAATCCTAACCATTGCTCTTTGTTTGAATTGTCAAAGTTGATTAGCAAGATTGTTTAGTGTCCTAATCCTATGCTTCGTAATCCATTCTTGATCAATTAGGCTTTAGGGATTTCATGTATTTAATTTTATACATTTTCTTAATCCTTCCTAATTAATTAGAAATTATCGTTATGCTAATCTTGGCCATTAGTCTTTAATTAAGTCACACATCCCTAATTATGTTGTTGAAACATGTTGATTAATCTCTAATAAATGGAGATTTAATTATGTACTAATTGTTGACAATTTTCTTAAATTGGATTAATTATTTTGTAATACTCTAAAACTTTGTATCATAATTTGGTAAACTTATACCTATAGAAAGTAGGTGAATATGAGGTATCAAATATTAAGTTATAATTATCTTATTTTCTAAGGAAAAATCTCTTGGAAATTAGGGGAAAAACTAATAATGTGCCAAATGACGAAAGTGCCCTTATAGGACATAAGTAACTTAGAGAAATTGTGAAAAATGCTGAAAGGTGATAAAATAATTATTAATATTTAGAGAGTATATTGTCTCAAATTTTGGTAATTTAATAAATTATAAACTTGGAAAAAATTAAAGAGGGACACTCAAAAAGTATTGAAAGGACCAAAATACCCCCGTAAATTCTAATATAATGCACGGAATATGAAACACAAATGTTAGTGCAAGAGTAAGGAGGTAACGAGTTATTCTAATTAAGAAAATTATCATCTATTGGTAAGAAATTAATTAAGTAATTATTGGCTAATTACTTAAGCATAAACAAAGGAAAATTCAAAGATAATTATGTAAAACCCTAAAATTAGTGGTAATGGCTAAAAAATTAGCATGAATATATTTCCTACATAATTGGAAAATATGAAGAAAAATAAACAAGATTAGGTATTTTTGAGCCTAAATACAAGAATGGACCAATAAGGGAATTTTGTGAACTTTTTAAGGAAATTGAAATATGTAATTAATTAAATAATTAATTAATTAATGAAATAGATATAAATAATAATTAAATAGGGTCAGCCGAAATTTTAGGATAAGAATGAAGCAAAAGATATCTAGATATTATGTTGACAACTTGCATAATAATATTAATATAATATATGTAAAAATAATTAAAATAATAATTAATTAATTAATTAAAAAATATATATATATATATATATATATATATATATATATATATATATATATATATATATATATATATATATATATATATATATATATATATATATATATATATATATATATATATATATATATGAGAGGGCCGACATGGGGGTGGGAGAAAAGAGAAAAAAAAAAGATAAAAATAAAATAAGATGAAGTGTAAAATTAAAACTCTTCAATTAATTAATAATTAAAGTAAATAGTGAAAAGTAAGTAATTACCTATAGGAATCAGATCCTATCTAGAGAACCAGGAACAAGATTTCTAAACTCAGGATATAATATTGATCAGTGGATTTTTATCTTGAAGTGGTCTTTTCCTGAAGTTTATTCCGAGATCGGTAGAAGATTTAGGTAATAAGACGAAATAGGGAAAATCTGATAAAAAGGCAGATAGTCATAAAATTAGGATTTGAACAAAATAAATTGTAACTCAACATTTGGAGATGAGTTTATGATTATCTGGACATATTTGGAATCACTGAATTTTTGTCCAGTTGATGATTCGGAAGTTGATTAAAATGGCAGTGCACGCTTTTGAGAAACTTGGCGGGACCGTTGGAACCCCGTATGGAATCAAAAAGTTGTTTAGCCCGGACATTTCTAATAAGTGAGAAAATGTCTTCAAAGTTGTAATTCTGAATTTTTGGGATTTTACGCGATTACGCGAATCGGACACCGATCGGGAAACTTATCGGTAGAAGCTTCTGGAACAAGGACACATGGCACCACTCCATTGGCTCTTCCCTTGACTTTTGAGGAGCAAGAAGGACAGCTGTCAAGTGTCCCGGTGAGGATCGCGACACCTTGTAGAAGTGCGATCCAACGGTCCGTATTCGTTCTGGTAAAGCATGAATAGCCGAAATTAGAGAGAGGTTAGAGAGAAGGAGGAGCCGGGGAAAATTTGCAGCGAAGCTCTGGGTAAGTTTTTCCGTACCGAGTCTTAAGCTTTCGTAGTTCTTTCGATAGTTAGAGTAGTAATGTTAGATTAGTATTTAATCTTCCAAGTATGATTAGATATTATATGATAGGGGTATTTTAGTCTAGAATTTCGAAAATCATGATTGGGTCGAAGTTCTGGCAAAATTTTGGAAGAAATTAGTCATAGTGACGAAGTGCTGGCGAAATTACGCAATTAGGGGAATAGGGGCAAAATGGTAAATTGTACCTAAAATGCCCATTATAGTGTCAAATATTGAAAAAATGATATTTATCCTTATAGGATATCTCGTAGACTCGAACCATTGTTTTTCATTGTCGGACGTACGATCAGGCCGCCTGCAATTCGAATTTCCGTCAAAAGTACCGAAGTACCGTCAAACGAAGGTACGTTCGCGGCGTACTGTAATACTGACTCTGATGCTTATAGTATACTTATATATGATACGGATAGTTTCATAAGCCATGAGCGGGACTCTGTTCCGGGTCATGCACAGTGACTAAGGTAATAAACTTAGATAATCACTATTATAGCTTTACGGGTTATGGTTTTGATAATAACGATATGTTTTCCTAGCGGCGAGGACACGATCGTACATCGTGGCACTGGTGAATAGTGCGGACCAATAACTTTGCTTGTAGGGTAGTTGTTATTAAATGATCATACGATGAACCTGTATGAATCATTGCTTTGTAATTCTAGAAATATACATTGAACATATATTGTTATATAAGCATGAGGTTAACTGTTACCTGAGATCCGATGAACATTGGATCTCAGCTCTTACTATAGCATCAGTATACGAGATACCAAGTACGGAGGATAAGAGTAAGCCGAGCGGACAGGACACGTGAAGATAAAGTAATGATCGACCAAGTAGATTAAAGTTCTGGACAGAAAATGTACTATTCTTTATGAACAGGCAGTTACGCCACAGTTAATGTTGTATCAATTACTCAATGCTTTTTATTCCGATGCTCTACTCTGATGAAAAAATAAAAAATTTGGCTCTGAAATTGGGATGTTACATATTTTCTCACAACTATGTTGTTTACATTGGTCATTTATGCACCGTGCATTATTTTAAAAATCATAGGGCAACTTATATTCCACAAAATAATATTGGATTTTGCCTCTTTAATTTCCAAGGAAAATAATCCAATAAATTACTAAAATTAGAGACAACATACTTTCCTATTTTTAATAAATATTTAATTGCCTCTTAAGACATATTATAATATTCTCAAGGTATTTTATGACCCATAAATGCATTTGTTTTGGGATTTTTGACACTTTATTCCTTCTAATTTCAAGAGAAATTATCCTAGAAAGATAAGATAAATATAACATAAGATTTGAGACCATATATTCACCTATTAACAATAGGTATTATTTATCACAATATAATATTCAAGATAAATAATTATCGAGGTATTACATATATCAGGCAATCTTCTGGAATTTCATGATATCTTCTCATTTTGTAATTGATATGACATCCATACTAGAGAAATGTATGTTATCTTATACATTAAAATTGTTAAAATACTTTTATTATAACTCTGAATATTTTAAACATGTTATATTCATAATATTTTTTAATTAGTTAATGAGTATACATTTGACCCCCAAATATTTATCCCAAGATCCGCCATTACTCATGAATACCATGAATCAGCTGAAATGAAGTTAGGAATGAGATTAGAAGACTCACCTATCCCCAAAAATCCATTTGCATGTGAGTTTATGGCCTTCTTCTTCTTGGTGACTCTCTCTCGGCTCACCCTTCTTTCTTCGTCATTATTCTCAGCTCTCAACGCTCTATGTTTTCATCTCTCTCTCTCTCTCTCTCTTTCTGGCTGTGATATCCGAATGTGAACTGGACAACGAGAGAGTTGAAAGGTGTGTATATGTTCTGCCTTTTGGGTGTGCTGGCCGAACATGCAATGGCCAAGTGTGAAGGGTGTGCGTGTGTCTTCTTTATGCTGTCCGTACGAGCGAATGGGTGGAACGTGTCTATATATTTCTAATGGGAATTGAGAGGTCAAAATGAGTGAGGCCACGTACGGTTGTAAATTTATCAAAAAAAGAATGGTTAAATTACCTCTAAAGGCCCCATCACACACAAGCTTATTCCACAAGCTTGATTTTGTAGCATTTTATCCTTCTTTATTGGTATTTGGATATCAAATAAACTCTCAAATAAATTCTTAATCCCAAATAAGGACTTTTCTTCCTCACTTAGCTTCTTTAGGCCATAGAATACTAACTCTAAATTTTCTAGGCCAAATTTATCCCCTTACTATTTTTCCTTGAATTTTTGGGAAAATAGGCCTTAAATTCAAATAATTGTTTTAAAACTATTTAGGCCAAACTTTCTGTAATGAATCCCCTCATAATATTTCTATATTTTCAAAAGAATACTTCAAAATTTTTTCCCAAATTTTCAAGGTCCAAAAATAATTTTAATAATTATCTTAAGTTTTCCTCATGATAAACTTAAAGACTTTGGCCTCATTCTCGCTTATGACCTATTTGTTATCATAGTCTTATCCCCAATCTTCTAGTTCTAAGAAATTCTAGATAATATAGTTCTCCCTCTGTTCAATAAATTTCTTCCTCAAAATTTTAAACATCTATACCTTGGGGAATTATTCTAGACACTCAATCTATCTGTTCCCTTTGCATGCTCACTAAGCACGCATCACAATCCACTACAAAAAAAATGACATTTTGAAGCGATTAAAATTGAGTATTTGTAGTGGTTTTAACCGCTACAAATGATAGTAGTAGCGGTTCAAAGAATCGCTATAAAATACACCGTTACAAGAAATTTTATAGCAGTTTTTTAAAACCACTACCCATGTAATAAAACTGCTACTGTATCGATAGCGGTTTTATGTCAATGCTACAAAATACGATTGAGATGACACATTTCAAAAAAGTTGGCGCCAAAATTTTATAGTAGTTGTAAAACCACGACAAATGTTGGATAATTGAAGCGAAAAAAAGCTATAATTTGAGTCCATTGTTACAATATTATGTTGAATATTTTATTATTTAAGTAAAAAATTAAATGATAATAGTTAATACTTGAAAAAATGATTAACTTAAGTTAGATAAGAATAAATATTATGTAGGGATAATATTGAGAATGTGTAGATAATAAGGGCTTTTTAATTATTTTGTCCACTATATGATATTTGATTAGGAAAGAATGTTGATAATGATTGAATGAATGTTGAAGAAATGTCCTTAAAGTTTTGGATAAGAAAAAAATAATTAGTATCAATATTATAAGAAAGAAAAAAAAAACATTGAAATCAAATATTTTAAAAAGAATTTATCATAAGCTTGCTCAGCGCTTGACCTCTTCAGAAAACCTTTAAAGATGAGAGAAAATGAGAGAGAAGGGGGTGGGAAGAAACGAAGAAGTGTGTGAAATAAGGTATGATGGGGATATTTATAGGGATCTACATAACTTTTGTAGTCATTGATGTGACGGATTTTGTAGCGATTTTTATTTGTAGTGGTTTATGTGACAGTTTTGTAGTGATTTCATGTTTGTAGCGGTTTGAAAACGAGTACAAAAATTTGTTGGTATTTTCTTAAAAAATAAATATCAAAATTTCACATTTTTTGCGGTTATACTAAAAACGCTAAAAATTAATGAAGTGCGGAAATATGAAATATTCGAAACTACACATTTTATAGTGGTTTATCTACTAAAACCACAACAAACTTCACGATTGTTGGCAAGTTTTAAAATATTCAAATCCCTCACAAAAATTTTGCGACAGAAAATAATACCCGTCACAACTGAGACGGAAAACAAAATCTGTTGCAACATTTTGTGACAGAAAATAATATATGTGGCAAACATTAGAGTTGAGATTGATATTGGCATAAAAACCCCTCACCAACACTTTCCTTCGCCTTCAAACCCTAGTACGCCACCATCTTCGGTGACTACAGCTCTCTCCGTTGTTGACGTGTGTGTTGGCAGCTCCTCCTTCCATCACACTGCTCTTCCACATCACGGAGGCTTGTACTCCCTGCTCCGTCGTCTTCAACCTTCGTCGATTTAGATTATCAAGGTTTGATTTATTACTTTTGATTTGGATTCTTCAACATGTTTTACGGCTTCGGCGTATTACTTTTTCCATCCATCAGTGCTTTTTTCGTCTCAAACAGCTCTTCCTTGAGGAAGAGAAGAATGAGTCTCAGGCCAAGGAATCCCCTTCGTCTTCGTCTTGTTTTCATCTGTCTCTCTCTCTCTCTCTTTCTGGCTATGATTTGGGTGTGCTGGCCGAACATGCAATGGCCAAGTGTGAAGTGTGTGTGTGTCTTATTTATGCTGTCCGTATGAGAGAACTGAGAGGTCAAGAAAAGAATGCTCCATCTCACACAAGCTTGTTCCACAAGCTTTATTTTGTTGCATTTTATCCTTTTTTTTATTGGTATTTGGTTATCAAATAAATCCTTAATCCCAAATAAGGATTTTTCTTTTTCACTTATCTTCTTTAAGCCATAAAATATTGACTCTAAAATTTCTAGGCCAAAATTATCCCTTTACTATTTTTCCTTAAATTTTCAGGAAAATAGGCCTTAAATTTCAAATAATTGTTTTAAAACTATTTAGGCCAAATTGTCTGTAATTGATCCCCTCATAATATTATATCCTCAAAATAATACTTCATAATTTTTTCCAAATTTTCAAGGTCCAAAAGTAATTTTAATAATTATTTTAAACTTTTCCTCATGATAAGCTTAAGATTTTAGACTCCTTTTGACTTAGTAGCCTATTAATCTCAGTCTCATCTCAGATCTTCTTGTTCCAAAATTTGGGATATTATAAAGAATATGGGGCAGCTGAGGTTATATTGGTCCTGAGACCATTTTGCCCTTAAGCTGAACTCTATTTGCAACTTCGTCCTTTTTTCAACATACTAAATTTATCAAGTATTTTCTAAAAATTAATCTTTACCACATTATATAAAGTTTCTTGCTTTTTTGGGCTTCTTTAGGCCGTAAAGTATTTTTCTTAAAACTTTCAGGCGAAATGATAACCTCAAACTATTTTTCTATTTAGGGTTAAGGTGCAGATTTGCCAACCAACTATTACCCGAGGAGTATCTGGCACAAAAAAACAATTGAGGGGACCAAAATTACCAATCAACAATTAAAAAGTGAAAAAAACACAATTTCGTGCAGATTCGCCAATGAACTGTTACCCCGTCATTGTCTTGGTGTCTTCGTCTTCCATTGACTGTCACAGTTTCAGCGACGTCGGCGTCTCCAAAGCTTCCATTGTTGTTGGGTGTTCCACTCACCCTCTTAAATTCATCCAGCAGTCCACAGCTTTTGACTGGTACACGCCTTGCACCCTGGTTCCATCCCTTCGATGCCACAAGCAGCACCTGTCGCTACCACAACACCTGCTCCCATGGGTCTCATCTCTGTTGGTGTTTTGCTTTATCCAATAAGAAGGCTTAACCGCTCTTTTCTCCAGTGTCTCCGCCACCGTCCTATGCCAATACCTCATATTGTAACTTAATTGTGATAGTTGTTCTTTTTAGAGTAAATACCCTTTTTGGTCCCTGGAAAAACACATTTGACCCTTTTTCGTCCCTGAGTAAAAAAATGTCATTTTGGTCCTTTTTAGGGACTAAAAAGGACCTTTTTGGGAATTTACGAGGATTAAAATATGCAAAAAAATTGATCAAAAGGACTAAAAGGGACCTTATTTTTCCATTTTAGGGACTAAAAGTGACTTATTTTTTTTCAGGGACCAAAAAGGGCATCCGTGTTTTTTCCAGGGACCAAAAAGGGTATTTACTCTTCTTTTTAATAGTTATTTGGTGTTTTTTTTTCACTTTTTAATTGTTGATTGGTAATTTTGGTCCCCTCAATTATTTTTTGTGTCAGATGCTCTTTGAGTGATAGTTGGTTAACAAATCTACACCTTAACCCTTTATTTAAAGGAAATAGGCCCTTAATTCTAGAAAATAGCTTTAAACTTATCTATAACTATTTTGGGAAATAAACCCTTCAATAAACTCCTTAATTTCCAAAATAATTATCTATAAACTTTTCTTAAATTTTCTAGGCCTCTATATATAATTTAATAATTATTCTTTCTTTATTTTCAAAAATTCTTGCTAGAAATATAATAAGCCTTTACCTAAATAATTATTTTAGTAACTTAGTTAAATATTTTACTACTTAATTTAATACTTAGGATCAAGTCTCGAGATGTTACATAAATTGCCCTTTGATTTGCATGAATGATAGTAATTAGTCCCGGCAATGACTTCAATACAATATATTCATAAATGAATTAGAGATTTTTGCAAATATAAAAAAAATGGTGATATTGTCAACCGTTTATTTCAACTAATTGCATGATTAATTGTTGAAACAATTGAGTAATTATTCACGCTGGGATCACGGAAACATTAATTTAGATTAAGTGAAATTATAATCATACGTACAAAGGCATAATTATAAAATATAGGGAAAATTAAAACAAATGACCTAGAGAAAATAATATTTATTAAGAAGGACCATAAAAAGTATAATTATTAAGAAGGACCAAATGTTAAAACATAAATTTAAAAATACCAAATTACCCCTAAAATATCTAGCATTGGCATAAAATTCAACGCCTCCTTAACAAACTGGCACCACCATCTTCCTCCCTCTTCTATGCCATTTTCACATACAGCAAGGAAGGAAGCAATTTTCTAAATTATCCCTGAAAAAGCCTTTGTTTCTGTCTATAAAGGTTTTCTCCTGAGCAGGGTAAAATGCTGATGGTCAATGTTAGCAAAAGCCATCGTTGTTTTCTAAGAGGTATGTTGCAGAACTGAAATGACATTCCTGCACGAAAAATTTCAAAAGGAAGAAGGGCCTTGACCTTTTTGTCATCTTCAATTAATCCTTCTCTCTCTCTAACCATTTTCTGACCTTCTTCCTCTGACTCTTAATCTTTGTAGCCGTATTAATGTATGATTGCGAGAGAGAAGGAGATCGTATTTTATAATGAGAAAAGCATAACATCCTCTTATAGCAATCCCCAAATTCTCACCAATTAGAAAGAGGAATCATTTGAATAGGTGAAAACAAAAACAGTGGAGGCGAACATACCATTCAATGATTTATAGAAGGAAGGGTTTTGTGGGAGTTACATTTATTCCACAAATGCATAGTTTTTGCAAAAGAGGAGTGATCCACGAGATATTAACAGGCTATGGTTGGAAGAGAAGACTTTGGGGGCACATAAGTAGCAGGGAGGAGATTTTATGTCCATGGAAGAAGGGAGGAAGATACGTGAGCAAGACGATTTGAGCTTTTAATTAGGATTATTGGGAGCAAAAGGTTTGGAGGGTATTTTAGTGTTTTAAAAAATATATTTTGATATTTAGTCCTCTGAAATAATTATGATTTTTATGATCTTTTACAATAAATATTAATTTTTCTAGTTCCTTCATTCTAATTTTCCCTAAAATCTATAATACTTACCAAGTAAATTGGCCTTCAATTTCTGTGAATGATAGTAATTACATCAGACTATTCCATAACAATAACTTCATAAATTTGAAAATGCATTAGCAATTTTCGCAACATAGTACAGGTGGTTTTGGAATATTATTAGTGGGATATTAATTGTGATGAAAATATGACAATAACTCATATTTAATGCATTTTTATATTGAGATCATTTGTGCATATTTTAACACTAAGAGTGATAAAAATAATTATACATACACAGATACACTACTACACAAATCATAATATATGATGGTTATTAATTGTCATACATAATGGCTCTGAATCGTCATATATGCGAGCGCTATAAAAGCTCTGCATAGAAACATTACAGTTCCAAACTGTGATTTCTTCTGTATCTATTACCACTCTGGTCCTATTTATAAGTCCAATTTGACCAAAAAATTTGGTCCTATTTATAAGTCCATTTTGACCAAATAAATGAGATTGTGACAATTTTGCCCATATTAATGATGATGAGAGAGATTGGCTAGCTATGTTGGGAAGATGAAAATATGAGAGAGATTTGACAATAAATTTTAAAAGGTACCCATTCATAAATGAGGGTAAAGTTGGAAATTTTCTCTATAATCATTGAGATACCTAACTTTCCTTGGTATGTGAGATTTGGTCAAACTGAACTTATAAATAGGACCAGAGTGGTATAACCGTTAACTTTTGAGGCAGATTTTTATTAAAAATATTTTGTTTTTAAAAAATGGGGATTCTATTCGCCTCTGCATGCATACAAAATGAAATTGTATATAAATTTGTATATTATAGAAATTTACGCATCGAGAATAGACATGTAATTTGGGATGTATCAAGATATTCCTGGCTTTGTGGCTAGGCTCAATGGAATTCCCTAGTGCAAAGGGCTCTAGGGGTATGTAGCCTCAAGCAAGATTTGATAGAGAATGAGGGGTTATATCTATAGTATGCCATTTACTCCTTCTCATTAGGAAGTATATGGCGTTTTATAGATCTAATATCTCATTCTTTATCAAATCTTGCTCGAGGCTGCATTACTGAAAGCTTACGAGGCTGAAGAGTGAAGAAGGTAGGTTGAGGTTTTTTTGGAGACACCAACATCCTCATACTCAAGAGAGAAAAAGGAGGAACCATATCATATCCTGAATTTTGAGCCTAGAAATTCAAGTTTTTTCCCAAAATGCTTAGCCTACTGGGGCCAATTAAACAAAAGTCCGACAATTTCCCCAAGACATGGGAAGGCATGTAATGATTATGTAAAACTTGGTCTTTGCGAATAAAAGCTACATGCATAATAAAAGGTTAGAAAAAGGCCAAATAAAATAGTATACTTGCCAATTTAAAATTGTATGCATGTTCACCCGGGTTTGGGTAAACGCATAATGTAAGAAAATTATGGGTATGTAATGAGAATTTTAGGTAATATCCCCAAGACACTGGAAAGTAGAAAATAATTTTTCAAACTATATTTGAGACTTTTTATGTATAAATCAGAAAATTTCCTCAAAAAGGAATTTTAAAGACTTGTTAGAATTTTAGTTAATTAAAGGATAATTAATTAGCTAAATTTAGTTATGAAAAATACCAAGAATCCTCAAATAATTGGGAAAAATAAGAGAAATTTATTTTAAGGTTAGAGTGACTTTATAAAAATGATTTTATGCCCTAGAAATGGAAATTTTACCTTAAAGAACATTTTATGGGCATTTTATCCAAAAATAAGGCAATTTCATGAAAAATTATGGGAAAATGATTTAAGACCAAGTTTTAGCCAGAGAAAAATTGGAGAATTTCTCCCAAATAAATTTGAATTATTGATGGTCTCATATTGGTCATATGATCAAAGAATCCTCATAAAGTATTTGTAGAAGATCATCAAACTCATACTAATTGGGAAAATATGAATTTAGTGGCAAAATTAAGCTTTAAGAAGATCAACTCATGGTCTTGTAAAGGAGATATCACTAGTGCAAAAAAGGGATTTAAGACCGCCTCATTTAGAGCGGATCATCGACGCCCTGCTCTTAAAGGTGTGACCGGTGGCAGTTTGTAAATAAAAAGAACTTCTTATACGCTAAAGTGCTTTAAGACGCCACATTAAGACCGGACTAAATAAGGACCGCTCCTAAAAATATGACCGGTGGCGAGATTTGTAAATATAAAGATCTTCTTACACTGGATCATTTTTCATAGGTCTTATCACTACAAAAAAAACCTTGTTTTGCGGCGGACTTTTTCCGTCGCAAAACGGGCATTCCGTCGCAAAAATGGTTTGCGGCGGAATTTGCGGCGGAAAATAGTCCGTCACAAAAAATCTCCTCGCAACCATTTTTGCGACGGAAAAATCATTTTTTCCGTCGCAAAAATAAATTTTGCGAGGGAAAAAAAGTTCCCTTGCAAAACTCAAGATTTTGCGAGGGAAAGGCTTTTCCCTCGCAAAATCCAGGATTTTGTGAGGGACTTGTTTTCCCTCGCAAAATCCTAAATTTTGCGAGGGAAAAGCCTTTCCCTCGCAAATTCCATTTTTTTTGAAAAAAAAAAATATAAAAAATCAGAAAAAATACATAAAAAATATATAAAAATCTAGAAAATAAAAAGACTTGTATATCATAAAAATAGATTGTAATTATCATAAGAGTTTACATACCAAAAACAAAATATTACAAATTATAAGGCAGTTGTAAGGCATAGAAGTTATGGGAAGATTGAGCTCCTTCATCTTCTCCAGAAATCCCTCAGCTTTTTCAGTCATCAATTCTTTGCAGTAACAGTTTAAAAGGGCACCATAACAAAGGTGATTTCTTCTTTGATTGGAAGATCAACAAAGTAACTTTCGCGGCTATAACACCCAGAGCTTTTGCAAGGAGATCTAAATGTATAGCATGGTCACTTACGAGTCTTGATCATATTCCTCTTAGTCATGGTTTCGATATTTGTAATATAAGAGAATAAGAGCCATTTTCCATTAGACGTAGCACAAATTCACATGTTGCAAACTATGGCATCCAAATTCACACATGAATAGTTTTTCTTATTTGCTTCCTATAATGGCAATTAATTATAGCAAAATTTGGTAATAAATGGATCGTGAATCTATACAAATCATCACATGAATCTTCAAAGAAACTGTTTCAAAGTGAAACATCTAACTTTAAAAAATTCACCATCTTCATGGGAATCAAGTTCTTTACCAATCATGGCAATGGTATTATACATGTGCAACTCAACCAATTTGTATGCGCAGAATGTTTGCCTTGCCACTACTATCATAATTCCTAACCTACCCATTGATAGATTGTTCCCTAACTATGAGTACTTCTTTCGAACATAACACAAAAATTGTATTGTATACCAGATCAAACAACAGATATTGGGCAGATAACAAGAAAGAATGTTCTGAATTATTAGAAAAAGGATTAATAAGGCCAAGCTATAGCCCACATTCTGCACCAGCCTTT
Organism: Acacia pycnantha; assembly: GCA_025563575.1. NCBI lineage: Eukaryota > Viridiplantae > Streptophyta > Magnoliopsida > Fabales > Fabaceae > Acacia > Acacia pycnantha. The sequence goes on from JAMWYP010000820.1 coordinate 21,204, forward strand.
TACATAGAAAATCATAATGAAATCAAAAGAGGAAAAAGAATGGTAATAAATTACAAGAAAATGAATTATGCAACTATAGGAGATTCCTATAAATTACCCAGAAAAGATTATATTCTTGAAAAACTTAAAGGAAACACTTGGTTTTCAACACGGGATGCAAAATCATAACGAGATGTATAAATAAAAGTAATGTTGGTTCACCATAACTCATGTTAATTAGATCACATTTATGCTGCAATAGTAAATTTAGAAAATACTTAAGAGCCCAAGATGAAATTGTTGGAATATCTAGGACAACAATGCATTCATGGAAAGAGTAAGGCATTTTAAAACACCTCCACAACAGCTATTATTGCCCGTGTCAAACTAGTTCCTGTTTCCATTGAACAAGCGTCTAATTCGCTGAAGACTCCATACTTCCTCTTTGTCCTGAATGAATAGATAGAGTGACATGTAAATGATCACTAAAATAATACTTATCAAATCACGATTCAAATGGTGAAACAAAGTCTATTTTTCAATCATGAATTGTAAATAGTGTCAGATCATACAATTCAGAGCCACAATGGGAAAAAAATTAAAATATTATGATAATTATGATCATAAAAGATGCTCAAATAATGTAATGGTGTTGTCTGTCAACCATAAATACAAAAAAAATGAAAAAACCTGCAAACAATTTGCCAAAACCAAACAATTAAACCAAACAAAGAAAGATATGAAAGAAAACAAGAACAGTAAGTAAGCCCCTCCACAAAGAAATGGAGATCTCTGCATAGTCAAGCCCCCATAACAGATTTGTCATTCTTGAAAGACTTGGCTATAACCCAAGAGGGGGGGTGAATTGGGTGTTTGATTAAAAACTTAGAACTTTAAGAACTTTCTGCAAATTGCTGAAGGTAGTTTGAATGACAATAATAATTTAGAAGGTGATAAGCAATCATTCAAACATATATGCTGGAATGTAAGAGATAAGGAAGAGAGAATGCAAGCGTGATTTATCCTGGTTCGGCCCAATCCTTGACCTACGTCCAGTCCTCAAGTTCCACTTGAGATTTTCAATCCACTATCCTTTTGAGAACAATTACACACTCTATAAACGAAGGATGGTCCTCTCACTTTCGAGACTCCACTCCCCTTACAAGTTGTAATTGATACACCCTCTTGATTACACACTCTGTAACTCTTGGAGCAATTCCTCTCTTTTGAATAACACTCCCCTTACAAGTTGCAATCAAAGACCCAATCTCAAAGTCTCAATACTCGAGATTCTTACAAGAAATAGTAATAGATGAATAACTCTCTCTAAGAGCAGATGATCATAAGCACTGAAGAACAAGTGGTGACACAATCTTAGAAAGTATTTGAAAGTATTGCAGAAAGTATTTCAGCAAGTATCTCGAAAGTATCACTCAAGAGATTGGCGAAACCAAGCTCGGAGAGTATCTTTCTTTGATCGTTTGTTCTGCTGCATGTGTGTGTCTTCTTTGAGCACCCATGGCTTCATATTTATACTAGTTGGATGAAGGTGTCCGTTGAAGAACTCCACCGTTTGAATTCAAAAACATTCCATTATCTCTGCATAATCTCACTTCAATTCGTTTGAGGATTATTTGGCAATATCATAATGGTCATAATGTTAGCAATGAATTCGTTTTGATGTGTATGAATTTCACTCGTCCTGCTTCATTATTCCTGCATCAATTTGTTGATAACTTCCATTTTGCAGAGATATTCTCAAAACGCGTAAATCGAATTGCCCAATTTGATTCCTCATAATCCTGCACTTTAATATTAGTATTCACAAATCACTGAGGTCAATGGTTAGGAATCAAATCATTAAAGATATATTAAATTGAATTGAATATCAAAATCATGATCGATATCTTGACAGTGCGAACTGGTTTTCTCCGTCAATACTCGAGTATGTGAATGTCATACTCGGGTATAACTTATCCTGTGTGAGTGTCTACTTTCGAAGATCATAACTTCCTGGTATGAACTCCGATTTGATTGGTTCAAGTCTTGTTGGAAAGCCCTTTGAGTCTACTTTCAAATGGCACCGGTTTCAGCTTCATTGGACTTCTAGTTTGTGAGATATACTCAAAACATTGAGGCTTGGTCAGCAGTATGACGGTGATGTATCTGTCATATTCAACAATTCATAGCTCTCTCATCTGACCTCCTTTGGACTTGAATCTTGTGCGACTAGGACCGCTTGGAAGTCTAGTTTCAAACAAAATTAGTTTCACCTCAATCAGATCTCTGGTTTTGGAGATATTGTCAAATTACCAGAGGTCGCCCGAAGCTGAACGTAGAACAGAGCTGATCAGAGTCATACTCGAGTATTGTTGATCCATACTCGGGTATTGTCGGGATTTAAGCACAGAAGCAGTTGTTTATGCACCATACTCGAGTAGCCAAGTACCATACTCGAGTATTGAAGTGTCATACTGAATAATTGAAGCCTGATACTTGCGAATGGATGTTGGATACTAGGGTATTGTGAAGTTCAAGGCAATTCATCCTGAAGCTCATTTTTAATCATTTTAAGTCCGAATTGAGTCGTTCCAACTTCCATATCACCGTGGAGACTTCTAGTATTAATCTAGGAACATGAATAATGATATTCTCATTATATTCAGCAAGTTCTTCATTCTTCTAGATCTCATCTTGATTAATCTCCATCATTAAACTTCACATCATTAATCTCTTCACATGGAGCAAGTTCTTCTTTCTTGATTAATCTCTATAATTAATCTTGGACTAATCTACATCAAATATATTGTAGTTAGTCAATGTAGAAGATAAGTATAATATACAATCTTTTTGCTCTTAATGGCATCTATACAAGACATCATCAAAACTAATCAGAACCAACATTCTCCCCCTTTTTGATGATGGCAAATACATTAAGAAAAATATGTTTGAATATGAAAATATAATAGATCACATATTTTTCTTGACTTTCTCTCCCCTTATTTGTCATTAGCAAAAGAGAGAGGTAAAGAAGAAATATAGATGAAGAGGCAAATATGAGAATAAGTTAGAAATGACTTCTCTCATTAATCATATATCAAGACAACAATTTTCTCTCCCCGATTTTCATTCTAAATATGATGCAATTTGGAATGTTTTTATAAAAAGAATTGAGAGATTTTAGAGAGGTTTTCAAAACATCTTTCACAATTAAAGCATATAGATACCAAACATGTGCAAAATTTCTACTGAATATAAAAAGGTAGAGTTTAGAAATGCTCATGTTGGTTTTTGCAAATTGATGAATGATCAATGAAGGCTATTTGCTTGCTTTCTTCTTGTATGAGATCATTTACATCCTTTATATAGCTCGTCTGCTGGATATGTCTCAGTTGGCTTCAAGAAGTTTTCTTCTACTTTGTAGAATATATCACAGCTAGCATCAAGAAGTTTCCCCCTCCTTTTTTTAGAGCTTAGTGTAGCTTCAAAGTGATTGATCATCAAAGCATCTTTCCTTAATTTAGAATTGCTCTTTGTAGCACATTAAGGAATGTCCTAGTACATAACAAATTCTCCTGCCACATAAAAACTTTCTTTGCAAAAGAGATTTGTTAGTACATACCAAATGTAATTCCGTAGTGATACTTCTATTACATGGTATCTTAGTTCCTAATTTTATGCATTGCCTCACGCCTTGTGCATTCAACTATCAAAATATCTCCCTTTCTATATGATATTTTCAAATTAAGGTATTGAAAGGAAAATATGATATTAACTCATCATCAAAACTAATAAATCATAGTGAGTGCGGATGAGCATTATTTAAAGATAATTTTCTTCAAATCAAGGAGATGAGCTTTTTAAGATAAAACACATGTTAATGTGAAACTCCCCCTTAATGAATGCATTCTCTCTAGTAATACCAAATAATAGTGTGATGAAGATTAAGCATAGTGAAAGGATTCTTAGGGAAAATGACACCATTTAAAGAAAACTTTGTTGAATGACACCCAGTATTCACGCATCTTTCCCAATTGGAATAGAATACTTGTTGATTTAAGTGATGCACATAGAAAAGGAATGCATTGAGTGAACCACTTTTGAAATGATACTTTGACCAAATAGCATACAACACTTGTAAACAATTAACTGTTTTCAAAGAATAAGGATTTGAACATTAGAAATCAATGAAAACTAGTTTGGCCAAAACTTTTGCAAAGCACTGAATTTCTTGAAAAGAATTTGATTCTTCGAGTTATTTAAGTATAGAGACGAAATAGTGCTTTATGACAGTTCACTTGATGATTTCATTTTGATACTTGAGATTAGGAACATTCATGATGATCAACGAAATCAGACTTAAGCTTTTGAGAAATTTCAGACTTGAACTATTGTCACAGAATGAATGGTAAAACTTAAAACAATGATTCAACATATGATTCAATAGATAAGTTTGAACTTAGGAATTGCAGTCAGAATCAAAGATTGAATCTGAAACAGAATCAGAGTAGGAGTGATAATCAGAATTGGAATTAGTCATCAGAATCATCAAAATCAAGGTTTGAATCATAATCAAAGTTGAAATCAGAAATCAGAAGCAGAATCAGAGTTTGAATCATAATCAGAGTTAGTATATGAACCAACAGTATAACTGAAGCATTGACTACATTGCCAAAACTGCATGACTTAACTATGAAGTATAAACCATACTGCCATAATGCATAACTTAGAGTATTACAAAATATGACATAATTGCAGTAGAGTTTCAAAAGCAAATATGAACAATGATCAAATATTTTAAAAACTTAAACTGCTCCTTTTCACATAATTTTACCCAATCAAGTAAGTTCAATCCAATGAATCAAAAGGGTAATAACTAAATGATGCCAAGAAATGTTATTTCTCAATTGTGATTTTATAGATACACTTGATATAAAATAGATGTCATTGAGGAGAATGCATGTAATTTCCAATGGGATTAGATTTTCCGAAATGCTAATGAAATGTGCAGATTATTTCAAATCTCACTTGTTCTTTCAAATCATGATAATGCATTTGAAAATTAAGATTTTAATGTAAGAAGAAATTCATTTTTGAAATATGTTGGAAATCGATGCTCACTCTAAACATGATGGGAGTCAACATGTTTAATGAATATATCAGTATGCTTTAGTTTTAGAGAACATGTTGAACATTGCGGTTAACATGTAGAAGAATTTTCTCAAAAGCAACGATCATGAAGGAGAGTACTAAAGAAACATTCTTAGCACAACGGAAATGTATGTAAGCACAATGACTTTGCTATTGACCAGAAGATAATCTTGCATGTTAGATTTAGAGATGAATGATCAAGGCAAGACTATGAATACAGTTACTCAAAATAAGGATGGAAGACAAATGCTGATGTACTTGAGCAACTAAGAGAATACCAGGATTCTTGAAAGATGAAGTACATATCAATCCAAATGATTTGGCTTTTGAAGATTATCAAATTGAATTCTTTTATAGGAGATAAGCTTGAAACTCATATATGATCAACTTGTTAGACATGAGGTCCAACTAGTTAGAGAATAAAGAATGAGAGGTTCAAGCAACACATTGAATACCCAAGATCAATATGTGGTGATAGGGAAAATTCTACCAAGCAGATTTAAAGCATGTCTAACATTCAGTATACAACATTAACTTCCAATTTGAAACATCATTTGAATGCAATCAAAGTATTTTTCAAATCTATTTGAAATGCTTTCAAAGCATGAATATTTTTCAAAACATTTGTATGCATCTTTATAAAACAAAGTGAATTGAAATTCAAACAAGTTTTAGAATTGTGAATTTCATAAACATAAACTCGAGAAAAGTTATGCACAAATTCACTTATGGTCCATTTAGCAATCGAGAACATTTTGAAAAACATAAATGATTTATTGCTAAAGGAATGCAATGATGGACAAGTATTCATTACCCAAAAATCAATTTCATATAATCACAATATGGGGTAAAGATTAGATATCACCGTAATGCCTCTTGTCCTTGTAGATGCTTGCTTGATTAAGGTGGATTCATGTAGATGTCTCCCTTTTTGACATTCACCATCAACATCAAGCATAACTTGTTTAGCTTTCTCAAGACTTGATCATTTCTCTATATTGCATTCTTGAGAAGCTTTCTTTGATCCTACAAAACTGTATAAATCTTTTTCTTTCTAGGTATCCAACCTTACTTGGATCCAATTACCGTTAGCTTGTAGGAACCAAAATTCACATGCTCTTATGAATATAATCAATTCAGCATAATTGAGCACAATGAATGACTTTATGCATAAAAGAGATACTTTCTTTTCAAATCATCATGTATGCATAAAGAATTAAATTATTGAACATTGCAATCTCTTTATAAACTTATTAAGTGGATTTTTAAGGGATGTGAAACAAAAATCAATTTCAAAATAGTTTGCAATGCTCATTCCTAAGGCTACAAAATATAAAACCTCAATATATAATTCAAATAATAGCATAGGAGGTTTTACTATTATATACCTTTACCTTAGGTACTTGGAGGATTGACTTTGCTTACCCATTGGTTCTTCATATGTCTTTCCATGGGTATCTGCAAAGTTCTCTCTGAGGATATAGACTTCAAGAGTCTTCTCGGTTGATAGTTGAGAGATTCTCCTCTTTTTGATCTCCTCAAGATAGTTGAATGGTACTCTTTGGTAGTTTGTTTTTGAGGTAGATGATACTCTTCTTATAGGTATCCATTGCTTCTTATGATTTGAGGATAAGGTTGTAGCAATGGCTTCTCCATGAGTTTTCCTAAGCGATATGAATCTTCTTTTAGGTTCATGAGAAACTCTTGAACTCCTCTTCGTGTACCTTTATGTCCAGTCTTTTTGGAATCAATCTGCACACACAAGGCACTAGATGGACATTTTGGTACCCACTTACACTTGGGTCCTTGATTTGTTAGTATTGGACCTTAATTGTCCTTTAGGAACCCAAACAAATTTATTTCTTACATTAGAATTTCTCCTAATATAGCATGTGTAAGAAATATGACCAAATTTTCCACAATAATTGCAAACATTATGATGATGTGCATTATGAGATTTTATGCAAGTATTGTGTTGGTTGTCAGAGTGGAAATTTAAATAAATCTTATTCGAATAATATTTCTTCCCAATAAATTTTCCAGCATGATTGAAAACATTTTTGCTTTTCAAAATAGAATCGATAAGTGGTTGAAAAACAATTTTATGCAATTGTTCAAAATCATTTTCTTAACTACACAAGAAGAATTGGAATTATTTACCACATGTGTATCTTGAATTTCTGATGATGATTCATCATAATTGTCCATGATCAGCTCTCCTTGGGAATCCTCAATTTCTTGTTCTTTCATGTTGACTAGATCATAGAAGTGTTCTAAGATTTCTCCTTCTTCTACTTCCAATTGTTCATCAATCGTGGATATGCACTTTATAGTTTCAAATGAACTATCAACACTTTCAATTTCAACACAATTGTTAGAAGTATAAATAGAATCAAGAGTATCCCAAATTTCTTTAGCACTAGAGCAACATTTGATTTTTATAAAATCATTTTCGGTTAAAGCACTATACAAAATTTTCATTGCTCTAATATTCAATGAAAACATTTGTCCAATCCTTTCTCGGTTTAAAATCAAAGACATTTGTAAAAACATTCCACATATCAAAATCAGACGTTTTAACAAAACTAATCATTCTAGCTTTCCAAAACCAAAAATCAATATCTTTCAAAAACGGTGGAGCAGTATAATCAAAACCTTCGAAAGCGAACAGCTCTCAAAAATAGCCATTGATAACTCTTGAGACTGTGAAGTCCTTTAAACAAGAGCCTAGCTCGATACCAAATGAAAGACTTGGCTATAACCCAAGAGGGGGTGAATTGGGTGTTTGATTAAAAACTTAGAACTTTAAGAACTTTCGCAAATTCTTGAAGGTAGTTTGAATGACAATAATAATTTAGAAGGTGATAAGCAATCATTCAAACATATATCTTTGGAATGTAAGAGATAAGGAAGAGAGAATGCAAACTGTGATTTATCCTGGTTCGGCCCAATCCTTGACCTACGTCCAGTCCTCAAGTTCCACTTGAGATTTTCAATCCACTATCCTTTTGAGAACAATTACACACTCTATAAACGAAGGATGGTCCTCTCACTTTCAGACTCCACTCCCCCTTACAAGTTGTAATTGATACACCCTCTTGATTACACACTCTGTAACTCTTGGAGCAATTCCTCTCTTTTGAATAACACTCCCCTTACAAGTTGCAATCAAAGACCCAATCTCAAAGTCTCAATACTCGAGATTCTTACAAGAAATAGTAATAGATGAATAACTCTCTCTAAGAGCAGATGATCATAAGCACTTGAAGAACAAGTGGTGACACAATCTTAGAAAGTATTTGAAAGTATTGCAGAAAGTATTTCAGCAAGTATCTCAGAAAGTATCACTCAAGAGATTGGCGAAACCAAGCTCAGGAGAGTATCTTTCTTTGATCGTTTGTTCTGCTGCATGTGTGTGTCTTCTTTGAGCACCCATGGCTTCATATTTATACTAGTTGGATGAAGGTGTCCGTTGAAGAACTCCACCGTTTGAATTCAAAAACATTCCATTATCTCTGCATAATCTCACTTCAATTCGTTTGAGGATTATTTGGCAATATCATAATGGTCATAATGTTAGCAATGAATTCGTTTTGATGTGTATGAATTTCACTCGTCTGCTTCATTATTCCTGCATCAATTTGTTGATAACTTCCATTTTTGAAGAGATATTCTCAAAACGCGTAAATCGAATTGCCCAATTTGATTCCTCATAATCCTGCACTTTAATATTAGTATTCACAAATCACTGAGGTCAATGGTTAGGAATCAAATCATTAAAGATATATTAAATTGAATTGAATATCAAAATCATGATCTGATATCTTGACAGTGCGAACTGGTTTTCTCCGTCAATACTCGAGTATGTGAATGTCATACTCGGGTATAACTTATCCTGTGTGAGTGTCTACTTTCGAAGATCATAACTTCCTGGTATGAACTCCGATTTGATTGGTTCAAGTCTTGTTGGAAAGCCCTTTGAGTCTACTTTCAAATGGCACCGGTTTCAGCTTCATTGGACTTCTAGTTTGTGAGATATACTCAAAACATTGAGGCTTGGTCAGCAGTATGACGGTGATGTATCTGTCATCTTCAACAATTCACAGCTTTCTCATTTGACCTCCTTTAGACTTGATTATTGTGCGACTAGAACCCTTTGGATGTCTAGTTTCCGAAAAAATTTGTTTCATTTCAATCGGATCTCTGTTTTGGGAGATATCGTCAAATTACCAGAGGTCGCCCGAAGCTGAACGTAGAACAGAGCTGATCGAGTCATACTCGAGTATTGTTGATCCATACTCGGGTATTGTCGGGATTTAAGCACGAAGCAGTTGTTTATGCACCATACTCGAGTATAAGTACCATACTCGAGTATTGAAGTGTCATACTGAATAATTGAAGCCTGATACTTGCGAATGGATGTTGGATACTAGGGTATTGACAGAAGTTCAAGGCAATTCATCCCGAAGCTCATTTTTAATCATTTTAAGTCCGAATTGAGTCGTTCCAACTTCCATATCACCGTGGAGACTTCTAGTATTAATCTAGGAACATGAATAATGATATTCTCATTATATTCAGCAAGTTCTTCATTCTTCTAGATCTCATCTTGATTAATCTCCATCATTAAACTTCACATCATTAATCTCTTCACATGGAGCAAGTTCTTCTTTCTTGATTAATCTCTATAATTAATCTTGGACTAATCTACATCAAATATATTGTAGTTAGTCAATGTAGAAGATAAGTATAATATACAATCTTTTTGCTCTTAATGGCATCTATACAAGACATCATCAAAACTAATCAGAACCAACATTCTCCCCCTTTTTGATGATGGCAAATACATTAAGAAAAATATGTTTGAATATGAAAATATAATAGATCACATATTTTTCTTGCCTTTCTCTCCCCCTTATTTGTCATTAGCAAAAAGAGAGAGGTAAAGAAGAAATATAGATGAAGAGGCAAATATGAGAATAAGTTAGAAATGACTTCTCTCATTAATCATATATCAAGACAACAATTTTCTCTCCCCGATTTTCATTCTAAATATGATGCAATTTGGAATGTTTTTATAAAAAGAATTGAGAGATTTTAGAGAGGTTTTCAAAACATCTTTCACAATTAAAGCATATAGATACCAAACATGTGCAAAATTTCTACTGAATATAAAAAGGTAGAGTTTAGAAATGCTCATGTTGGTTTTTGCAAATTGATGAATGATCAATGAAGGCTATTTGCTTGCTTTCTTCTTGTATGAGATCATTTACATCCTTTATATAGCTCGTCTGCTGGATATGTCTCAGTTGGCTTCAAGAAGTTTTCTTCTACTTTGTAGAATATATCACAGCTAGCATCAAGAAGTTTCCCCCTCCTTTTTTTAGAGCTTAGTGTAGCTTCAAAGTGATTGATCATCAAAGCATCTTTCCTTAATTTAGAATTGCTCTTTGTAGCACATTAAGGAATGTCCTAGTACATAACAAATTCTCCTGCCACATAAAAACTTTCTTTGCAAAAGAGATTTGTTAGTACATACCAAATGTAATTCCGTAGTGATACTTCTATTACATGGTATCTTAGTTCCTAATTTTATGCATTGCCTCACGCCTTGTGCATTCAACTATCAAAATATCTCCCTTTCTATATGATATTTTCAAATTAAGGTATTGAAAGGAAAATATGATATTAACTCATCATCAAAACTAATAAATCATAGTGAGTGCGGATGAGCATTATTTAAAGATAATTTTCTTCAAATCAAGGAGATGAGCTTTTTAAGATAAAACACATGTTAATGTGAAACTCCCCCTTAATGAATGCATTCTCTCTAGTAATACCAAATAATAGTGTGATGAAGATTAAGCATAGTGAAAGGATTCTTAGGGAAAATGACACCATTTAAAGAAAACTTTGTTGAATGACACCCAGTATTCACGCATCTTTCCCAATTGGAATAGAATACTTGTTGATTTAAGTGATGCACATAGAAAAGGAATGCATTGAGTGAACCACTTTTGAAATGATACTTTGACCAAATAGCATACAACACTTGTAAACAATTAACTGTTTTCAAAGAATAAGGATTTGAACATTAGAAATCAATGAAAACTAGTTTGGCCAAAACTTTTGCAAAGCACTGAATTTCTTGAAAAGAATTTGATTCTTCTGAGTTATTTAAGTATAGAGACGAAATAGTGCTTTATGACAGTTCACTTGATGATTTCATTTTGATACTTGAGATTAGGAACATTCATGATGATCAACGAAATCGAGACTTAAGCTTTTGAGAAATTTCAGACTTGAACTATTGTCACGAGAATGAATGGTAAAACTTAAAACAATGATTCAACATATGATTCAATAGATAAGTTTGAACTTAGGAATTGCAGTCAGAATCAAAGATTGAATCTGAAACAGAATCAGAGTAGGAGTGATAATCAGAATTGGAATTAGTCATCAGAATCATCAAAATCAAGGTTTGAATCATAATCAAAGTTGAAATCAGAAATCAGAAGCAGAATCAGAGTTTGAATCATAATCAGAGTTAGTATATGAACCAACAGTATAACTGAAGCATTGACTACATTGCCAAAACGCATGACTTAACTATGAAGTATAAACCATACGCCATAATGCATAACTTAGAGTATTACAAAATATGACATAATTGCTTGGTAGAGTTTCAAAAGCAAATATGAACAATGATCAAATATTTTAAAAACTTAAACTGCTCCTTTTCACATAATTTTACCCAATCAAGTAAGTTCAATCCAATGAATCAAAAGGGTAATAACTAAATGATGCCAAGAAATGTTATTTCTCAATTGACAGT
>JAMWYP010000821.1:0-33033 GCA_025563575.1 Acacia pycnantha
AAAAGAAAATGATCGAAAATCACTTAAGTTAGTTTGTATATGAAAATGTCGAGCGCAACAAAACAGGCATGTTATTCATCAGAGGGCAAAAACCAACTCTTAGATACCCTTCTCAAGCATGGCTCTCACCCTCATTGGAAGGCCATAAAGCCGAATAAAGCCAGCGGCATCGGCCTGATCATATATCTGACTACTCTCAAATGATGAAATATCCTGCCTGTACAGGCTATAAGGGCTGTTCCGGCTGGTAACAGTAACAGAGCCCTTGTACAGTTTCAAAGTCACAGAGCCTGTTGTAGTTGCTGTGATCTTCTCCATGAAGGCATCCATGGACTCCCGGAGAGGATCAAACCACCTTCCAGCATACACCAGCTCTGCATATTTAAGGGCTAATGAATCTTTGACTTGAATTGTTTCCCGGTCAAGTGACAAAGACTCTAACTCACGTGCTGCGGTGAAAAGGATTGTTCCCCCAGGAGTTTCATAAACTCCTCGGCTCTTCATACCAACAAGCCGGTTTTCAACCATATCGATCCGGCCAATTCCATGCCTTCCACCGATATCATTGAGTTCAGAAAGCAATGATGCTGGTGAAAACATCTTCCCATTTACCGAAACAGGTAATCCTGACTCTATCCCAATTTCCACATATCTGCAAGATAGAAATGCAGGTGTTAGAAACTGTTGAGCCAAATGAAAACTTGACTGCGGTGATGCGCTGGCATTAAAATAGATATGTTATAAGAACATAAGGAAATCATTACTCTGCTTGATTCGGAGCATCCTCTGGATCCACAGACATCATGTACATATCCTTTTTTGGCTCAGCTGCCGGGTCTTCCAAAATGTCACCCTGCAGCATCGCAGATTGCAAAAGTGAGAGAAAGTAATATCAATATCCATGTCAGTTCCAATATCTAGTTTTAGGACAGTGCAAAAAGAACAAAAGTTGATACATTAACCTAAAGATATGGAATAAGAATCAGGTTGTGCATTCAATTTGATTTTTTTACTGTAAGTCCGAATTATACTTGACATTGGAAACTAAACATGTAAATTGTTTTCAAGCTTTTAACTGAAAGGGAAAAGGAAAGATAAGAAAACATGATAGAGTAATTTTTTAGTATTGCTAAAATTGCACATACATCTCTTCTATGTTTAAAGGAGTTTTGCATGTATTTTAAAAATAGATGAGGATTTGTGCATTTTCAACAAAATCCAATTGGTCATTTTCTTTTTGTTTCAAGGGAAGTTTACATATATTTTGAAAATAATTCGGAAATCTGTGTATTTTTAGCAAAAATGAGGGAACAATTGTGTTTGTTTTAGAAATAGAAGACACGAATTTTGACACTAAACACTTTACCTCATGGCTAAGGTGCCAAAGGTTCCTATCTCTGCTGTATATGGATTTCTTTGTCACAGGAACAGGTACATTATGCTTCTTTGCATACTCAATTGCATCTTCCCTCCCAGTAATGTCCCACTCCCTCCATGGAGCCACAACATTCAGCTCGGGATTCAAAGCAAAGAATGTGAGCTCAAAGCGAACCTAAATGATACAAAGTTGTGTCAGAAGGAAAACAAAAAAGGCACAGTTAAATCTGTCAGTGTAATTGTCACTTTTAAAGACATGCCTGATCATTTCCTTTACCGGTACAACCATGAGCGACAGCATCTGCTCCAACTTCTTTTGCAACATCCACCATTGCCTATCAGCATATATGCATCAGATAATAATTGTTACAACTTACAAGTACCATAGATAATGGTTCATGACTTTTTCCCCCCCTTGCCTAGAGACTAAAGACTGAAAAAGTCATCAATAATGCACTAAAAGCTAAAAGAGATGTGATATTGGAGAAGAATGTCAGTCCTTAATGCAAGGACTAAAATCAAATTTACCACTAACTAAACAAATGTGATTATGGACAGTACCATTGTTTATTTATAACATAGGAACTGATCAAATGTATGAAAATAAGAAGCAAAAATGAAATATATACTTTTGCGATAACAGGGCGAGCCATTGAGGTGCCGAGTAGATACTTCCTCTCATAAATAGCACCTGCACGTAAACAGGGGAATACGTAATCCTTAACAAACTCTTCTTTCAAGTCCTTGACCACCAACTGAGAGGCTCCGCTGGCTTTAGCTTTCTCTTCTAAACCTTCCAATTCTTGTAAACCCTACAAAGTTCAATGTCTAATATCAAGACTACAGCAAATAGAACATAGGTGTAGTACACTCCATCAGTCAAAAGTTTACACTCTCAAAACATATTTTCTGACAAAGCAATAGTTTTAACTTTTAATTACAGGAATTGTGGCCTATTAGTTATATAACATACTTGGCCAACATCCGCAGTGAAGCATACAACATCACATCCATAATTCTCTCTGCAAATTTAAAGGGCATTAAAGAAAAGAATTATAATAAGAATGAAATGATTTTAGGCATAACCAGGCATTAAAATAAATAGGCTTTTAACACTGAAACCAAAATTAAAAACAAATTTGAATAACAAAATACAATATCAGCGAATATATAATGTTATCTATTGTTCACCATCCCTTTTTTCATATCATGTTTTTTCTGCAAAACTCCAAGTCGATAGTTTAGATCTTCCGATGTCTATATCCATATCACCATATATAACAAAATGTCAAAACCTATAGCAAATAGACTGTTCACAAGTGTGGCTTACTCTGTAGACTCAGAGATACATAGAGAAATATGTCTAGTTCTCTTAAACAAATCAACATATTCTTTTCTAAAGATGAATCAACAATAACAAGCCTTATCTGACTAAGTGTAGTTTGTTACATGGATCTCACGATGACAAGTCAAGGGTTTTAAAAGATGAATCAATACTTTAAAAATAAAAAATCTCCAGGACCCTAATTATTGTTATTCAAGATATACAAAATTATATGGGAAATCAAATTTTGCAAACTTGCAAAGGAAGTCTTGCTATGGAGAAAAGGGGAAACACCATACATACCTTAGCCAGGGGACAATGACTGATGTGTCTAAACCACCACTATAAGCTAGAACAACCTTGTTTAATTTTCCACAGAAGCCCACAGCCCTTGGCTTTGGAAACTTCTGTCTCTGTACCAGTTACTGCATTTCAAAATTACTTTGTGAGACTTACAAACACGAAACTTCAATCCAAAGAGAATCAAATATTATAATCTGCAATATAGTGTATTAAGTAAGAATTTCTACAAGTAACTTTAAAGCATTGACCATGCATTCAATTACATCAAATGCGATCCTCTTTTCTTCTACTCTTTTGGCACATTAACAAATTGAAGGTAGGAAGCCAAAAATGCATGCTCATAATTACTAGATGAGTTGGTGTGGTTTCTGATAATTGACATCACAGGTAAGCTCATAACATCTATGCAAATAAGCTCAGATGAGCTTATTTGTATAGATGTTACACCATAATTTTGCAACTGCCAAACATCATATCCATCCCAAAAGCTTAGGCTACTAGGAGAAGGCCTATGAATCATTTTACTACTTTGCCAATAATTAATGGGCTAATTTTACTTAATGAAGAGTTACAACTTAAAAGCAACAGTAAATCCATCCCCCAAATAAGGTATTGATCGAAAGTTTTACTACTATGATGATTCGAGGAAATGGAAATATAAGTATTGCTTTAGATCAGTGAATAAAGTAGGCTCTCTGGGCATCAGTTTATTCACTTGACCAAACCATTTCTTTCAAAGCTCTCAAGTTTCCACTATTTATGAATAATCAAACTTCAATAGCCAATTGAAAAGAACGGGGGTTACGGGGGTTTTCTATCCCTCATTATCCTAATCGGCATCATTTAAGAGAAAAACTTCTAGGACGAACAAATTGAAACATGCAACTAAAATTTCGAACGTAAGAAAAATAGACAACATAAAACTTAACCAAAATGCACCTGTTCTCTGTCCCGAGGCCATTACTGCAGCAGAATGAATATCAGCAAATCCAGAAACCTTGTAAGGTTTAAAGGCTTCGGTATAGATGGGAAACAACCCGCACTTATCAGTATATTAATGAAGAAGAAGTTAACAAAAGAGTTAATAGTAGCAGTATGGGGATTGAGAAATCATACAATGAGATTGAGTGAAGTTTTAGCCGACACGGCGACACAAGATTAACAGCGTTAGAGAGACCTAAGCAGACGAAAACTTTGCCATTGGCTGCAGCCTTTTTTCATTTACCTGGATTTTGACTTTTTATTTCGTCACTACTATTTGACTCTCTGACTTTTTTTTTCGCCCATCTAATATTCATCGATTAATTCAAATCCAACCAGCGTCGCGTACCTGGCTATGTTGGGAGAGTCTCACAACCAGACTTTTCTGCATTCACAAGATTCGAAATCTAGACTTTGCTTAAACGATACAAGTTACTTATCATTTATACCAACCCGTCTGACTGACTTTTCTTATGAGCTGATGTAATGAATCCTAGTTTTATAGCGCTGGTGTAGTGGATCTTGTATGAAACGTGAAACACAATGGGCCTGAAATTTAAGGCTATGATACTGTATTGGGTCCCCCAAACGACGCACACAATAGGCTTATATCACAGTTGGAAGAACACCATACTCTAGTATCAAAAAAAAAAGAAAAGAACACCATACTCAACTTCTTCATAAGTTCATATCAAAAAAAAAAAAAAACTTCTTCATAAGTTGCACACTTTATCACTATTTTTATATATAAAAAAAAAAAAAAACTTCTTCAGAAGGTACCATCTATTAGGAACAAGTGGAAAGGAACCTGTTTTTCCTTAACCACGGTTTGAAACATAGGAATGGAGAAAATGGTGTTAGAAGCTCTTTCCCAAGACCGTGGGCCCGACTCAAGACAAATCCGGATTAGTAAGAAACCAAGGTTCTGATGAAACGAGTGGGCATTTAAAAAAAAACTTCTTCATAGGTTATTTGCACAATTTTCAAAAACATGACAGTTTTTATTTTTTTTAGTAGGAAAAATAATGACAACAAAAACGAAAAAATGGAAAAAAATAAATTTGACATGATTTTCAACTCTCATATATTACTAATATAAGATGCAAATTTGTATTACAAACTTTATCTCTATTAAAGACTAGACGTGGTATTAAATAAGATATCTTTATTAAGGCGTGTACATAATTCTGTTATGTGTTAGCAACGAAACAAGCTGATACGTACAGAAAATGATCAAACAATCGTGCGAAAGGATGAGGAAATAGTGTGAAGAGTATTTCTCTTGTTGATCTCCAAAAGAAGATTTTATTAAATTAAAAAAAAATAAAGCAAAGTGATGATAAAACCAAGGTTCTGAAACCCGAACAGTTCTTGAACCAATCGGTGTCGTGGGGTTATTAAGGTTAGTTGAGTCGGACCGAAGTCACCGGCTTATCAAGTGAAGTATAAAAAATTGAAAAATAATTAATTTCTCATCACACCAACCTAAATTTGACATACTATATATCATTTCAATATTTTAGATCAGTAACAAAATAACCATATACTTCAATACTTATGACATATTCAGATATTCCTAACAATTTTCTTTACAACCTACATTTGAGACAATATATTCACCTGAAGAAATAAACTGTAGTAGTGTGAGGCAAATTTTTTTTTTTAAAAAAAAAACCTAAAAAAGAAAAAAATTGTTTGACCCGGTGACCCTTGTAACCCGTCTGGGTCACACCGGTTTAACCCTAAACCGGACCGGTTGGCCGGTTCCCGGTCTGAACCGACCGGTCTGGTCCGGTTTCAGTTTCACAAACCATGGATAAAACGCAAACCCGAAGCTAAAATAAAGTTAAACTTCAACTCGTTGGTTCTTTGGGACGAAGAAGTGAAGTGGCGGCTATGAAGTCACGGTAACCAGGGGCAGAAGGGGGCTCGGGGTGCTCAATAAAATTCAGATGTTAAAGAGCACTAAAAGTTTCATAAAGGACTAAAATAAAAATATTGAATTTTTTGTGGGATTTAAACATAATTTCATGAACATTTGGGTTCTAATATATAATTTTCGCCCCATAATTTCAATTCCTAACTCCGCCTCTTAACTGTAACGGAGAAAATGATTTGTGCTTTTCTTTTCATTTGTGCTTCATTGTTGATTTGTTTCTTTGTTCCTTTAATAAACCAGAATCACAGATAAAAGCTACAAAAACAAAAAAATCGAGAATACCTAGAAGCGAAATGCTGATGGCGCCAAACCATGCGACAGAATGCCATCACGTAGGAGAAGATCTGAGATTCTGATTCAGAAGATGAAATGTAGAGCAGACGACAGAGATTAGGGTTCGAGTCTCTTTGTTCTTTGGCCAATAATGGAGTTTGGGTAAACGTACGACGGTATGAGAGACGGAAATGAAGAGAAAAAGAAAGAGAACCGACGCGAGATGCTATGGATGCGGGTGGTGTCTCTCATGATCTAATTTCTTATAACCTCTAAATCTAAATATTCATCCAATCAACCTTTTCAAAGATCATATAGTTATAATAATTATGTGATTAAGTTATCACTCCTTCATTTTTTTTCTTTCATTTTTTCAATTAACGATTTAAATAAGCTTATAAAGATCGATGAGATAATGAGAGGATATAACCAAGGTTGTCAAACTCACGAGTCTAAGCAAACTCGTGACAGTGACATAAACTCATATCGTGAATCTGAATCTAGATGGCTAAAGAGTTTACTTTTATCATTCAATATGTATTAATAGTGTATAATTAAATAATTTAAACATAAAAATGACAATAATTTGATTTAAATATATTTTAAATCTAAATAATTGAAATTAAATATATCAACATTCATAATTTATTATATTTAATAAAGAAATTTCTATAAAATTCATATATAAAGCTGTTGAGGATCACAAAATTGAAAAAAAATTAACACAATTTTGTAAGCTGCAAACGTAGAAACGGTAAATTCGGTATGTAAACTCGTGAGCTTATCTGAGTTTATAGCTAACACGATTTTACTAGAGACTTAACTCGATTTAGTAAGGTAGGAACGTAAAAACAGTAAACTCGGAGAGTCAACTCGCGAGTTTGACAACAATGGATATAACACGTTTGTGATGATATAAGAAATAAGGTTTAATGTTTCTGTCTCTCTCTGTGTAGAAACATTTTTTCTGTCACATTCATATAAAAGTGAGTGGGTCCCATTGTAAAGAGAAAATAGAGAAAATATTAATGAGACCTACTCACTTTTATGTTAGTGTGGCAAAAAATATTTATACAATAAAAATGAAACATTAAACCCTAAGAAATATTACTAATAATAAAAAAAGAAAATATGAAATATTAGGAGCCACCGCAAGAAGGGGAGAGATTGAAGGAGTGGTGTCGGAGAGCGATGATAATTATTAAAACGAATCCCCGTTGATTAGAGTTAAAAAAATTATTTAATAGTTATTATTTTTATTTCCTAATAAAATATAAATTTCATTCTATAATTGTTTATATATTTTGTAGGGAAAATGATAAATAAATATCATATGAATTTGCAAAACTCCTAGAAGTCTTTTCGAATTGGAAAAAGATTGAAAGGTACTAAGGACCTATGAGGGATATACAAATTCGGGTGAAATTACGCTTTTGCCCTTAATTTTAAATAAATTTTTAAAAAGATAAAAATACCCTCACTGGAGGCTGCCGCCAGCTGGCCATCGGCGAGGGGGTGGGGTTTTGTTTTAAAAAAAAAAATTATTCATTTGGTGTGGGGGATGGAGTTCAAACCCCTCACCTAAGGGTAGAAATAGGCCAGACCTCTATCAGGGGCCTATGGCCTAACCTACTTTAAGCCTAATTTGACCTATTTAGTAAATAGGTCAGGCTCAGGCTTAGGCCTATTTAGGTAAACAGGCCAGGCCTATTTTCATAAGGCCTGCCCTATTTAGTTTTTTTTTAAATGTTTTATTATGCATAGTTATATATAATTTAATCTAAATTAATTTTTAGATTATTTATAAAATTAAGAACTTGTTCTTAACCTTAAATTTCACATTTCTCAATTTATCAATGAGCTTAACCTTTTCATTCATCAATTGATCATATATACTTCTCTTCTTTTTGATCGCTCAAGGTGGCAATGCTAGCTACTCCTCCATTGATTTATGTCACTTGATGTAACATAAAAATTGCATTAAGTTTATTTTAGTGATGCCCAAATGAAAATGATCCAAAGGAGTTTGTCTTATTTTCTGCAAGAAAAATAAGAGGTAAAATCTAGTTTTACATGTCACTTGTCGTGCTTAGTTGATTTTAAGAAATATATCTTCTTAGTCAATAAATGATTGATTTTTCTTATTCATACTTTTTGAAACAATTGATATCACTAGATGTTCTTTTCTTTCACTTATTAACTCTTTTATTTTATATGAGAATGAATTCTTAAACTTTTTAGACATAACGTATGCATTTAAATAGACTTGATGAATTATAAATGAACTTAGATGCATATGCTTTAAGACTATATAAAGACCTACATTTTAAGTAGGCCTTTAAATAGGTTTCTGCCTTGCCGTGCCTTTTGAAGGCAGAGTGGTCAGCCTAAAAATAAGCCTACACACAAGGCTCGGGCCCAGGACTGGGCTTTGGATTTCCATCGCAGGCCCAAGCCTAATTAGCTAAAGCCTAGCCTAGCCTATTTCCACCCCTACCCTCACCCCCCACACATACATGGGGCCAAGTGGCTTACTAGATGGGCCACTTGGTTCTTTTAATACACACGCGCACACACACTAACAAAAATAATTGATAGAAGACACCGAGATAAAAGGAAAAAATGGCGATTGTTCTCTCGAAAAAAAAAGCGTCTCTCTTGTCGTCATCTCCCGAGGAAGATGATCTGGTTAACCGTAGTTCTAAGAAATGCAAAAATGGTGACCTATTCTCGCAGGAGGATAGTTGGCTGAGGCCAGGTCGAATGAGTAAGCCGCCATGGAAGGAAGGCCAATCTTTCGCGGAAAAGCTGATGGGTATTAATGGAGGAGAGCAGAAGACAATGGAGAGTATGGCAGAAGGCTATGTCTGATGATTCTCTATCCTTTGATGGGTCGGACAAGGAAGATGGAGAGCCTTTGTGTCGCATTACTGAGCAACTAGGTAGGAACTTTCCTGATTTTTCATTTTCTGATAAGATGAAAAAAAGGCTTTACAAGGCATGGAACAAAGCTGTTATTATCAAACTTCTTGGGAGAAGTATTGGTTATAAGTTACTTCTTTCAATTCTCCAACCACTATGGGCTAAGAAGGGGGTACTCAATATGATTAACATAGGGAATGACTTCTTTGTGGTGAAGTTTACTAACAAAGATGGCTGGTAAATGCTCTTACTGGTGGACCCTGGATGATCTTTGATCATTATTTGACAGTGCGTCCATGGGAGCCGAAGTTCCAGCCTTGGAGGGCAAAAATAGACAAGGTGGCGGTTTGGGTGAGGATGCCGAAAGTCTTTCTGGAATATTATGATCGCGAAGCTTTGGCCTGGATTGGGGATAGGATAGGTGATACAATTAAAGTTGATATTAATACATCTTGTCAACTAAGAGGGCATTATGCGGAATTTGTGTGCTTGTGGATTTGACCAAGCATTTGTTGTTGTCGGGGTTTACAATGGATGGGGAGGTGTATTACGTTGAGTATGAAGGGCTTCATGGCTTGTGTACTCAGTGTGGCATTTATGGTCATAAACCTGAGAATTGCAAAGCAGGGGATTCTAACGTGAATGAAGTTTTAAAACAGGTTGCAGTGAGAGGAGAGGGAGTAGTGTCTGTAGAAATGTTGTGGAGGATGGCGGGAATGAGGCTGATAGTTGGAAAGTGGTTCTTAAGCCAAGACGCCAAAATCGTGGAAATAAGGAGAAGGCCATTGGTGTTTCCCAGGTGCAGAGTAAGGGGTCTCGGTTTGAAGTGCTCACTGGAGAAGGTGGCATGGCGGGAGACAGTGCGAGGGTTGAATTGGAGAAGATGACGGTGGTGGTTGTTGAGCCTGTTGCTCAGAAGGAGCAAGGTTATTCATAAAGAGGCTAGTACGGGTGAGTTGGGGTACCAAGTGGTGAGAAATGAGAAGAGATCACGTGATTATTTGAAAAAGAGTGCTGGGACTGAGATTATTTTGAGGAAAGAGACGGGGGAAAAGGACGTTGGAGAGGGGAATAAAGATATGATAACTGGAGAGAACAATGCTGTGGAGATGGATAAGAGGGAATTGACAGGTGGATGTGTTTTGGGATCGGAGATGGTGGAGGATGATGACTTTAAATCCTTGGATAATGACCCAGGAGATCCTATAATTGCGAGTGGGCCTTCTGGAAAATTTTGGGTTGGGCCCAATATGGAGGAAGACAGTTTGGAGACGGTAGGGGAGACTCCATGTGAGGAGATTGAGGGGAATGTTGGGCCTAATGCAAATGGTCTGTGAATTGGCCCCCCTGAGTTTTCTTTTTGTCTGTTTCTGGCTTTCTTTTTTAATGGTTAATATCTGTTATTGGAATGTGAGAGGGGCGTGTGGGAGAAATTTCCTGCTGAACCTCCGTACTTTGTATAAAAAATATCTCCCTTCTCTGATGATCCTCTCCGAAACGAAGTGTGATGAAGAGGGAAGGATGAAGCGTGTCCTGGATTTGGGTTTTGATGAGTGTGTTGTGGTTCCCGGTGTTGGTCGATCAGGGGTATTGTCGCGGCTTGGAGGAACTCTGATTTAAATGTCTCGGTCCTTCGTTTGGATAGACAATTTATCCATTTCCGTTGCACGATGAGGGTAAGCCTTCCTTTCCTGACATTGTTTATGTGTCGCCCATCTATTCGCCGGCAGGAGCTTTGGAATAAGATGGAGCAGCTTGCGGTTTCGATTCACTCTCCCTGGGTAGCTATTGGGGATTTTAATGATATTGGCGCGCGTGATTCCTGCACTAGGATTTTTAATGATCGGATTCGTAGCATGGTTTATCGGATATGGGCTTTTCCGGTCCTCGCTTTACCCGAAGGGGCCTAAAGTGGGTGGAAGGTGTCGCCTATATGAAAGATTAGATCGGGCTTTAGCAAATGAGCTTTTTCTGGGAAATTTCGCTGACTGGTTTCTGAAGGTATTACTCGCTCTCACTTTTCGGATCATAATCCCGTGTGCTTGGGAGTGGTGCTAATGCTGGTTCTAGTGGAGTTGATCGTCCATTTCGATTCGAAGCTATGTGGATTCGTCATGAGGCTTTCTCTGAATTACTCTTGGAGAAATGGGTGGATGATGAAGGTATTGATAATGCTCTTGATTCTTTCAAAGTTCATCTAGGGGTGTGGAATAGGGATGTGTTTGGGATGTTGGAGAAGCAAAAATTCAATCTTTTGGCAAGGTTGGAAGGCATTCGAAGTCACCCGCTACCCACACTCTGACTTTCTATGTAATTTGGAGCTTGAATTGCAGTTGAGAATGGAGAGAATTTTGAAGCTTGAGGAAGTAAAATGGTTCCAAAAGGCTCGTACGGAGTGGATTGCTCATGGGGATAGGAATACAAAGTATTACCACCTTAAAACAACGATGAGAAGATCACGAAACAGAATTATTATGCTAAAGAACGCGTCTGGAGCTTGGGTGGATAATCCTGAAGATCTTAAAGATATGGTTGTTTCATACTTTAAGTCGCTCTATGATGCGGATCCAGGTGCTTCTGGTGTTCTTCATACTAGATCTAATTTCCTTGTGGTGGATTCGGAGGTCCTATATGGGATGGGAAGGTGTCCGGGGGATGAGGAAATCAGGGTTGCTATGTTCTCTATGGGATGTTATAAGGCGCCTGGGTATGATGGGTATCCTCCTATATTTTATAAATCTAATTGGCAAGTTGTTGGTAGCGATATGTAGCTTTGTGAGGAATGCTTTCCAAGGTAACTTGTCCCTTGCTGATTCTAATAAAACTCTTATTGCTTTGATTCCGAAGAAGGATAGGGTTGAATTAGTTTCACATTTTAGGCCTATATCCTTGTGTATGGTCCACTATAAATGCATTACTAAATTGATAGCTTTGCGGATGAGGGTGATGAATGATTTAATTTCTCCTTTTCAGTCTAGTTTTATTAAGGGAGTGCGATTAGGATAATATTATTATTGGCCAAGAAATCCTGCATTCTATGAATAAAAATAGGAGTAGAAAAGGTCTTGTAGCTATGAAGATTGATTTAGAAAAAGCTTATGATAGAATTAGTTGGGCTTTCTTAAAGCAGGTTCTGTTGGATGTGGGGTTTGAGTTGAATTTTGTTTCCCTTATTCTTGACTGTGTTTCCTCGGTGTCCTATAATGTGTTATGGAATGGGGAAAAAACAGAATTTTTTCAACCTTCTAGGGGATTGAGACAAGGGGACCCCATTTCTCCATTGTTATTTGTTCTTTGTATGGATAGGCTATCCCACTTGATTTGTGACTTGGTTGAAGATGGGGTTTGGAAGCCAATTTATATTACTAGAGCAGGTCCTCATATTTCTCATTTAATGTTTGCTGATGACTTGCTTCTATTTGGAGTGGCTACTATTGCTCAAACTGAATGTATGCTGAAGTGTCTCCAAGACTTTATGGTGGCTTCAGGGGAAAATAAATCTTTTGAAATCATCTCTATTTTTCTCACGAAAGTTCCTGCGGGCACTAAAAATAGAATTAAAGGATTGACTCAGATGAAGATTTCTTGTGAGATAGGGAATTATCTTGGGTTTCCTTTGTCCCGGAATAGAAATAGAAAGGAGGACTTCCAAGTATGTTATTGATAG
Source organism: Acacia pycnantha (assembly GCA_025563575.1). Taxonomy (NCBI): domain Eukaryota; kingdom Viridiplantae; phylum Streptophyta; class Magnoliopsida; order Fabales; family Fabaceae; genus Acacia; species Acacia pycnantha. The sequence continues at coordinate 12,787 of JAMWYP010000821.1, forward strand.
AGTAAGATCGAAGTTGGGAGTTTGGAAAGCTAAATGCCTTTCTATGGCGGGGCGTGTTACACTTGCTAAGTCTGTAATTAGTGCTATACCCATGTATCCAATGCAAGTTACTAGGCTTCCTAGGAGTATTTGTTTGGAAGTGGAGAGATTGCAAAGGAACTTTATTTGGGGTCATGATGAGGGTTCCAGGAAGTTTCATTCTGTGGGGTGGGATCAAATTTGTAGGCCGAAAGATTTTGGTGGTTTGGGATTTAGAAAGCTATCTTCTATGAACCAAGCGTGTGGTGCTAAGTTGGCATGGAAGATGGTTATTGGTGAAAAGGTTTTGTGGGCTGATATTATCTGTAATAAGTATATGCTTAGAGAAGCTGATTCTTTGTTTAATGTCCATGTGGAGATTCTAAGTTATGGAGATTTATCTTCTCTCAAAGGGATTTGGTGGAGAAGGGCGCTAAGTGGCAGGTAAGAAATAGGCTGTCTATTAAATTTTTCCATGATTGTTGGCTAAGGGTGGGTATCCTCCTTAAGGACTTTTGTTTGAGGCCCCTGACTGAGGTGGAAGAGGCTTCGGTTGTGGGTGATTGGGCTATGGATGGGTTCTGGGATCTTAATAGTCTCTCTCGCTTGTGTTGAATCCCACGGTATCTCTTGTCAGCGGCTGCTGCTTCCTCCTAGATTTGATTCGGGTCGGGATTTTTAATTTGGGGAGGACTAGTGATGGTAATTTTTCAATTAAGAGTGCTTATTTCTTCTTTGGAGGAAAATCCCCCATTTGCACAATAATTTCTTCAAACTTGTTTGGAATTGGAAAGGGCCGGAAAGAATTAAATTGTTTTTATGGAAGACTTATTTAGATAAACTTCCTACAAATTTATCTAGAAGTAAGTGGTCTCAAACTTCAGCTCTTTGTGGGTATTGTAATGTGGGTGTGGAAGACACTCTTCATATTTTGAGAGATTGTCCTTATTCAAGGTCTATGTGGTTGGGGTTAATTGAGAGCAGATTTGTGCATTCCTTTTCTCTGTTAGTTTGTCTCAGTGGCTAACTATGAATCTGAAAGGCTCGTTGGGGAAACAGTGGGATACCCAGTGGAATTTATTCTTTGGGGTGGCGTTTGGAAACTTTGGGAATGGAGGAATGAGTATATTTTCAAGGATAATTTTTCTTTTTGAAAATTAGAGATTTGCTCTCTAGGAGCTGGCAGGTGGATTTGAAGCATGTCCAGCGTGATATCAATAGGGTAGCGGATGCCCTGGCTAAGATGGGTATCTCTAGATCTACTCTATTAGATGTGTGTCCTTTGTATTTGAGATCTTGGGTTAACCAAGAGTGTTTGGGATTTAATTCCCCTCCTTTGTAATTCTTGTTTTATTTTAGGCTTTTAGCCTTCTTTGCTATAAAAAAAAAATATATTTTTTTTCTTAATATTTTTTCAACAGTATTTACAAAACTTGCAATGGTATTTACAAATTGAATAACGTCATTTACAACTTTTTTTCAAGTTCACATTTTTTAAGTTTTCAATGCCCCTGATTGAAACTAAAAAAAAAAAATGCACTATTGCAAATGTTATAATGTGGTTTACAAATTGAATAACACCATTTACAAATTGCATAACGTCATTTACAACACTTTTTTTTTTTAAGTTTACATTTTTTAAGTCTTCAACGCCCCTGATTGAAACTAAAAAAAAAAATGCACTATCACAAATGTTATAACACAATTTACAAATTGCATAACGTCATTTACAACTTTTTTTTCAAGTTTACATTTTTTAAGTCTTCAATGCCCCTAAATGAAACTAAAAAAAAAAATGCACTATCACAAATGTTATAACGCGATTTACAAATTGCATAACGTCATTTACAACTTTTTTTCAAGTTTACATTTGTAAATGTGTTAAGCAATTTGTAAATGGCGTTATTCAATTTGTAAATAGCGTTACAACATTTGTGATAGTGCATGTTTTTTTAGTTTCAATCAGGGGCATTGAAGACTTAAAAAACGTAAACTAAAAAAAAATGTTGTAAATGGCGTTATTCAATTTGTAAATCGCGTTATAACATTTGCGATAGTGCATTTTTTTAGTTTCAATCAGGGGCATTGAAGACTTAAAAAATGTAAACTTGAAAAAAAAATTGTAAATAACGTTATTCAATTTGTAAATGACGTTATTCAATTTGTAAATAGCGTTGCAAGTTTTGTAAATACCGTTAAAAATGTTAAAAAATATATATATATATATATATATATATATATATATATATATATATATATATATATATATATATATATATATATTAATTTATGTATGTGTGTGAGTGTGTGTATTAAAGGAACCAAGTGGCCCAACTGGTGGGCCACTTGGCCCCATGCATGTGTGGGGGGTGAGGGGTTCGAACCCCACCCTCCACACTATGGTAGTGAAAACGTAGATTTTACTTAAAAACGGAAGGAGAATGAAAAATCGTAAAACGTAAAATCGTAATATAAAACGTAGATTTTGCTCACTTCTATTTCACAGTAAGCATCTTTAAATCAAAGTTAAAGGTAAAGTAGTAATCAACTTTTCAGCTATACCACTCTGGTCCTATTTATAAGTCCATTTTGACCAAATAAATGAGATTGTGACAATTTTGCCTATATTAATGAGGATGAGAGAGATTGACAAGCTATGTTGGAAAGAGAAAAAGATGAGAGAGATTTGACAATAAATTTTAAAAGGTACCCATTCATAAATGAGGGTAAAGTTGGAAATTTGCTCCATAATCATTAAGATATCTAACTCTCCTTAGTATGTGAGATTTGGTCAAAGTGGACTTATAAATAAGACCAGAGTGGTACATATTAGGCATTTAATATGAAAAAGCTCATTTAATCCTTCGATTTCGTTTTTGGAAAACGGTCCGTTTTACGTTTTACCACTACGTTTTTACTCTGATTGCGTTTTTTGCTGCAACGAAACACGTTTTGCTCAAATAAAAGCGTAAAAACGGCGTTTTTACGAGTTAAAGCGCGTTTTTGACTACCTTGCTCCACACATTCAAATGAATAATTATTTTAAAAAACAAAACCCCACCCCCCTCGCTGGCGACCAGTGCTCAGCCGGCGGCTCTTCGTCGAGGATATTTTTTTAAAAAAAAAATATTTAAAACTAAGGGCAAAAGGGTCTTTTCACCCGAATTTGCATATCCTTCATAGGTCCTTAGTACCTCTCAGTCTTTTTACAAATTCGGAAGACTTCTGGGAGTTTTGCAAATTCATATGGTATTTATTTATCATTTTCCCTATTTTCTATCGTTAAAAATTTACATCTCATGTAATTACTACTTTTTATAAGATGAGTCAAGGTAAAAAAAAAAAACCATAGACACACCATCGACTTCTTCTTTAAAAATTAACAGCAGTTAGGAGGTTTAAGGGCCGTTTGGATGGGCTTTTTAAAAAAATATTTTTTTTGTAGTGTTTTTTTTAAGCTCCAAATTGGAGCTTTTAAAAAAAACAGCCTTTTAGTTTTTTTTTTGTGACTTTTGCTTTTTTAAAAAAATATCATCTAAACACATAAATCAATTAAAAACAATTTTTTTGCATTAAAAAAGTTTTTTTTTTGTCAAAAAAGCCCATCCAAAAAGGCCCTAAGTAGTTTTGTCATTTCTGCTTTGATTTTTAAAGTTTATAAGTATTTTTATTTGATACCAAAAAAAGTATTTTTATTTCCGAAAAAAAATTATAGGTAGTTTTATACATTAATTTTTTTTACCTGACTATTTTATACCTTACCATTTATAAGTATGAAGTTCTAATATTGGAATTCTTGTTATCGTCCCCATAAAAAAAAAAAAAAAAAAAAAAAAGGATTTTTGCCACCATAAACAGAATTTTTCATGGTTAAAAAGTAACTAAAATAAAATAACGTTCACGATTATTGTACCATGTTATTCTGTTCAAACTTCAGCAGGGGCCATGTGCCCATGTCCAAGAGCCAAATATAAATTGATGAAAAGGCAACGTGCAACTCATGGACCAAATATAGCAATGTATAAACATTAACTTTGCTGAATGTTGTATCAAAAAAAAAAAAAAAAACTTTGCTGAATGGAAATGCAAGTTTTGAACAGTTGATATAGTTTTCAGGTCAAAAAAGAGAAGAGTTAAAAAAAAAAAAAATACTTATCATGACTGTCATTTTAGATAAGTATATCTTATATTTATACTAAATGAATACGCCATTTTTCAGCATGAGATGGAATTAGAAGGGAATCATATGAAAGAGTAGGCTTGTTTGGTATGATAAAAGACATTTTTAAAAACAAATTGGATAGAAAGGGGAATAAAAAACGAAAATGGTTTTTGTTTTTGCCTTGAAAATAGGCTTTTAAAACAACATTATATGGAATTTTTATTTAATTTTTGTTTGAAGTGTATGCTAAATTGATGAAAATAAAGCTAAGCTAAATAATATGTGTAAACAACAATGGCCCTTCTCACTATCTGGGCACTCGCCTTTGATGATCCCATCATGACATTTGAATCATTCCCCTTTCTAATTCTCAACTATTGATCTTATTTATAAGTCATTTTTAACTAAATTATACGTACTAAGGAGAGATAATTAACTCAATGATTATGTGGTAAATTTTTAACTTTGCTTTCATTTATGAAAGGGTATTTTTTTTAACTCATTCTCTCTATTTTCATTGGTACAATTAATATGGACATAATTGTAACAATTTCATTTACTACCTGAAACTGAATTTATAAATAAGACCAAATTTTTTGGTACAAAAGACATATAATTAAGACCAGTTGTACCAAAGTAACCAAACACAAGAATGCAAGCATATTCTTTTTCAACAAAGAACCATGAGTCCGTAACATTTATCTTTTTAAGGAAAAAAAAAAAAACCATTGCAATAACTTTCTAGAAACATGACTTGGCAATAACTAGTTGAATCAGAGGTCTAAAAACCTGTCACCAGAAAGAGTAAACAGGTCTAATAATCTGATATTAGAAGCAAAGTGGGTAGGAAAACACATTTTAGGTCCATATCTTAAAACGATGAATCAGGCTTGAAGCTCCTGACTCTTAACTCTGAACCTTGGTCTTCTTTTTAGCCTTTCCTTTGGTTTCCTCTTCTAACACTCTCTGCTGCATCAAGTCTAACAGACATGACTGCAAATATTTATTTATCTCCATCACATGCTTTGCCATCTTTGTTGCCCACACGCGATTCTCTATACTTGTTTCCACCTTCATTTGCATGGCCATGTCCACAGGCATGTTCACTTTCTGCCAACATATAAACCCAATTGAAAACTTCACCTTTAACCATACAGTTGAATATTTTTTCATCTTTTATTGCCATGTCTCAATATATAAGGGGAAAGAAACCATTTTTTATTTGTATTGTATAATGATGAACATTGCAAAACTGAATTACAATGGCTGCATAGGAATTAGTGGTTGTTAAAGGGAAGATAAAAAACCTGCACATCAAACACGTGCTGGGGGCTTTCTAAGGCATGGAGAGTTGTACTTCCCTTTCCCTTCCACGAGTCGATCGGCTGAGGATACTTGTCCAGAGAAGAGACAGTATATTGATTAGAAGCTTTCCTATGGTTCGATGCAGAGCGCATTGAAGATTGCTGAACAACCGCCAGGTTAGTTATTTTCCCTGCTATTAATAAAACCATAAATGTAATAATTTAAGTATTCTTCTAAGGACAACATTTGTCCAAGTGACTTAGAAACTGACATAGCCGTGCATCTCTTTAGAAGGACTGAAGAAATAGTTTCTGCCATCAGAATATCAGGCAAACAGTTAAATATTCTGCCATAAGAAATGTTAGATAACTAATTTGCGAATATTAAGGAAAGTAATTACTCAATAAATAGATGTTAATTAGTTTCTCTAAAACACCTTTGTTAATGTGCATTTGAACCACTCATTGATGAAAACCCTTAACGTGCGCAATCAGGAGGGAAATTACAAAGTAAATTGATGTCTTATATTTGATATTAAAGTGAATTCCTTATCTAGCTCTTATATTAAGTGCAAGAGGTAGTAGTTTCTATATATGGGCCTAAATGAATGACACCTCTCTCTATGCCATAAAGGGGGCATGATACTAGTACAAATTAATCGATTGTGTTACCTTTTTCTACATTGATCCTTCGAATAATTGTCCAGCTAATGGCATCCCAAATGATGATTGTGTTATCTTCAGAGGCAGATATTAGGCCAGCTTGAGCAGAGGTTAGGGCAGTTACAGCTCCACTGCATACTTGACAAGAATCAGACTGACCATCATTACCTCATTATCAGAATTGGCACAGACAACTTATTTAAGTTGTAATATATAACTAAAATATTAGCCCCTCAATGAAAATTGCATCTTTTATCTCTATATTGCTCACTGACATTGCATTTAAAGGATGCTAGATTAAAAAATTAAGCATTCACAATGCTCAAACATATAAAGCCAATTTTGCGTACCTGTGTCCTTTTAATTCAAGTAATTGGTTTGATGCAATGCTGGAAAGTTCTTCCTCCTGGCCTACTTCAAGCTTTCTACCAATTATATGTCCATTTACTGATCCATAAAACAAAAGCTCCTCTCCTTGGTAAAGAAAAATGGAAGTTATTACCAAATGATGAACATGAGTTTGCACAAGACGTCCTGAGATAAAGTCCCACACCTAGAAAGAACAGAAAATGTCATTTTAGCACGAAGCAAACTCCATTAAATATTAGAATTTTGAGGAGTGAATATTAATATATTGACTAATTACCTTGCAAGTTCCGTCGAGGGAACTTGATACTAAAACTGCGAAGTAATGGCTTGATGTAGTTAAGAGACCTGTTATGGAGGACTCATGCCCTGACAAAGAATGTAACAAAGGAGGCAAGCTTCCATTTCCTTCTAGATCTAACAAACTTCAAGCAAAATGACCATAACAATGCATCATTTTGGTGGTTTATGAGGGATTTTAGTTTTTTTTATTTATTTTTTTTTAAAAAATTATTATAGAGGTCAAATTTCTCAACAAATAGAAAACTCAGACTACCTAATCAAAGACCAAACACATATCACCCCATCATCTGAACTAGAAATGAGGAGAGAATCATCGTCAGAAAATAACAGGCAGTTCAAAGTTTTATCATGAGCCCTCCAAGTCTTGAGCAATTGTCCACTAGTCACCTACAGATCATCATAAACGCATCGAAGTTTAAGGTGACACGAATATTCATCTGACAATCATATGCAAGCTGCTATTAGGGAATGTATTTTGCTGATAACTGAGTTAGTTCAGCAAGTTTCCAGAATTAATATATTAAAATAAGCATATGAATACAGAGATTATTGATGAGCTAAATACTTAATTAGCCCAATTTTTTTGCCAACAATATAAATTGGGTGTCCTCACTTACATCCCAAAGATAAGCATTTCCTGATAAAGCTCCTCCAGCAAGATATGTGCCGTCCTTTGTGCAAGAAAGTGGTCCAATGGCCTCCAATGGGTAGCTCCAGAGAGGTTGTTGAGGCTGAAACCAGAACAAACGAATAGAAATGGAGTTTTCTACTGAAAGTAAAGATGTTATTTAGAATATCAGCTCAATGCATTACCTTGTTCAAAGACCAGAAGCCAATGGCTCCACCACCTACAGATCCGTGTCTGTTAATCTGCGACGCTGCAATAAACTGGTCTCTTAGACGAACCAAGCCACTAGAAGAGGAAGCACAGTTTGGAAGATGAAAAAGATCCTCTCCGGTGTTCATATCCAAAATCTTTAACCCTAAACCCGTGCTTTTGTCGCCGCACACGACCAAAAGCTCACCGGCGCTTCCCATTATTTCTCGAAGCAAGCAGATAGAAACTCCTATCGTTGCTATTTTGAAAATTAGAAACAGGTGAATCGCATTATTTGTGTGAGATTATTGGTAGTATAAATCAGAGAATTTGAGATAGTGCAGAGTTCTTCTCCACGTTTTGGGAGGGAGAAGCAACGTTAGGAATGTGAGGAGTTGGTCCTTCTTGGTTCTTGCAATTGCAAGCGTGGTTCATGCAGGGGTGCGATTCCAGCAGCTGTTGTCAGAGATTTGATGACACGTAGATTTTTCTTTTTGGACAAAATGACGCGTAGATTGAACAGGAGTGTTTTTTTGTGGTTGACTTGCACTATTCCATTTTTTCATATTTTTTTAAAATGATAGAAAAAGAATTTTAAAATTGTAAAATATCAAATCAAATTTGTTACCAACAATTATTGATAAAGAAATGTTTGATAAGTTATTTACAACTCATTTTAAGTAAAATATCTAATTTAAAATTTTGCGATTAAAAAAATATCCATCATTCCCCTTTAATATATGCATAAATATATATATTTTTTGGGCAAAAACACAATAATATTATACAAAGGCGGATTTAGGAATTGTAATTGGTGGCAAAAATTATAGAATAGAATTCAGATGTTCGTGAAATTATATTTAAATCCCATAAAAATTTCAAGATTTTTATTTTAATCCCTTCACAATACTTTTAGTGAAAACTAAAATAAAAATCTTGAAATTTTTATGAGGTTAAAATATAATTTTCTAAAAATTTAGATTCTATTCTATAATTTTAAGGGGCACGGGGCCACCCCTAACCCCCTTGTTCTGCCCCAGCATATATATAAACAGATTTCCTTAAAAATTAAATCTAAAATTCCTATTTATTGGAACACATTTTTTTTGGTTTTTCCATGAATTATAAGAGCAACTTTTAACTTTTGTCAATTTTTTCCTATAATACCCCTATTTATAATTATTATTAGGAGCATTTATATATATGAGTGTGTGTGTACATATGTATGTATTTCTGTGTTTATATGTGTCAATATATATGTGTGTACATACACAACCACACACACACACACACATATATATATATGTGTGTGTGTGAATGTGTAGATATATGGGTGTGTGTGTCTATATATGTGTGTGTGTAGATAGATCTATATGTATACATATAAATACATACACACACATAAATACACACATATATGTTTATATGGCAAGACCATTATTTCAATTGGAAAGCGTGTGGCAAGAAAAATTGGTCGGAGAGATATGTGGCGGAGTTGTAATTCACTTTTACTTATATTATTTTAAATTTATATAAGAGCATTTTAGGAAAATGAGTAAAATTAACTAATTTAACTCCTCTCCTTAATCCCTCCAAAATCAGTTAAATAGTTTCTATAATTAGGACCAGAAGGAGTATTTTAAATGTAAATGAATCAAGTAAAATTCTCATTTGTATTTTGGATACATGAATTTTATTTTTGCTTTATTAAACTTTGACGTAAAGTTATAAACAGATTGAACCAACGACCTTCTAAGGGAGATCTTATGCCACTAGATTATAGGTCATTTCATGATTTTCTTAAAGAAAACTTAAAGCTGCTCAACTATTATCACACGATGAAATGATAAATGATAAGTGATCCAAACACACGGTGTGTGTGTATCCGGCTTTTCTCATTTTACATTTGTTCATCCCTCATTAATTAATTCGGATCTGTCCATTTTTTGATCCAATCTTTCATGAAAACTTCAAAAACCGCGTTTTTCAAAAATCCCAAAACCACGCGCGGTTTTTTTTTGAAATCCTTCTGGATCGTTGGATCAAAAAATGGACGGTCCAAATTGCGACAATGAGGGATAATGAGAGGGAGGATAATGAGAGAATCCTCTTCCGTGTGAGGAGTGAGGACAACCAAATTGATGGAGTTACTATTTTTAATCCAGTACCAATGTACTAGTCAATATTGAGAAAAGATCTTTTACAAGAAGATTGGCTAAAAAATTATTTTAAAACCACTGACCCTGCTAAGTTCATTATAAGAATACTGCTTTCTCATTTTATGTATTGTTATCATTACGTGTTCTTATAACTTATTAATTAATTCATCTAGTAAATTGGGATGAGAATTTGGTTTTCATGAAAAATTGAAAAACCGAATTAATGGTTTTTTTTTTCTTTCTATTTTCTATTTCCAAAAATTGTTTTTAAAAACAATATCATTTTTTTAAAAAAGTTTTGATAAAAAATATGTTTTTAAAGTGTTGGGGTGACAATTACTGTGCGGTGGTCATTGCCAGTAATATAGTGTCAATAGAGAGGATAGGTGGCGGCTTCAAAAAAATAAAAAATAGAAAAACATAAACAATAATCTAAAAACTGTTTAATTTTATTTTTAAAAATAAATTTATGTTTTTTAAAACAATTTATTGACAATAAATTTTTAGATAAGCGTTTTCGTTTTTTTTCAAAATAATTTTTTTAAGAAAATAAAATCAAACAAGCCCCTTTTTTGAGTAAATGTTTTGTGGGGGGGGGGGGTATTCCATCATTCCTTGCTTTAGGAACAATGGAGTCTGGCTCCCTTTTCAGGCCAACCTTCACAATCACTTGCACTTTTTTTTTTTCCCCCTTTTTTTCTGCACAATCACTTACACTTAAAAGCAATTTATCCAACTTTTTGACCCGTCACATGCTTATATCCATTATTTGGTGGGGTATTTCCTTATTATTATATGGGTTCTTAAAGGCCTCAATTACTGTTGCTTCTCCCTCTTTTTTCCGTTATTTTTTACTCAAATGTTTATATCTTATTTCTTATGCCTTTTCCTCTTCTTTTTAGGGTTTGTCTTATCTTCTTTACTGCTATGTAATTATTTATCTTATTAATTTCATTTCGCCTTTAAAAAAAAATTGAGTATATTTGTAACACCAAACTGAAGGCGAAAAGTAAAAATAACCGAGCTGAATTAATTCAGTTTGATTTGACATGCTTTCGGGAAGCTCATTAGATATGAAAAATACCAGCATCCCTAGTAGTGCAGTGGTATTGGGATTCATTTCCCCTCCTTAGGTCCTTAGTTCTATCCCCTCTCCCTTCGCCTTGTATCAAAAAAAAAAAAGGATATGAAAAATGTTTTAGGGAAAATCATATTTGGGGCCCTTTTAAGGCTGACAATCCCAAAAAAAGCCTCAGGGCCTTTTCTGGGATTTTCATAATCTTGGGTGAGTTGTCAACGGGGCTGATATAGTTGTTAACAGAGTATTAATATAGTTGTCAACGAGGCTGATATAGTTGTTAGCAAAATGTTGTTAATGGAGCTTATTTAGTTGTTAAAACTTACTCGTTAACAACTATATCAGCCCCGTTGACAACTCACCAAAAATTCTGAAAATCCCAGAAAAGGCCCTGGGGCCTTTTGGCCTTTTCTTGGATTGTCAGAATCTTGGGGTCTTTTTTGGGATTGTCAATCCTAAAAGGACCCTGAAATGGATTTTTCCCAATATTTTATCGGACTTTAAAAGAAACTGACATTGTTCCTCCCCTTTCACGGGTTTTCGTGGACTTCCTAAAAATACAAATGGGACATTAAACCTTATTTCTTTTTACAAATATATGATTGTTGGAATTAAGAGGGAGTTTCTTCTACAATTTACTTGTTCTGATTTGGTCCTGTAATCTGAGTGTACTAGTTGTATATTCATGTCGTGGTTTCAGATTCGACATAGTATTAGCTTGTTGTGGAACTTTTGATTTTTGTTACCCTGTAAACTTTTGAATTTGATTAAGAGCTTAGTCAATAGTAGTAATTCCGTGTATATGAATTCGGTTGAAGGATTGTATTCTCACTTCTCAGTTTATGAGTGGAGTTAGTCATACTTTCTTATTGGAAAAAGTGCACATAGGTCTCAACTAAAGTAAGAAAAAATATAACAAAATGATCATTTGAAACTTCAAAATTGTGATGAAGTCCCATAATATTTTTTTGCAATTTTTTAATATGTGAAAAGACACAAATGCTCCCATGTGTCTTTGTTGACAAGTCCATGAGCATCTTTTGACAAGACCATGTCCCTATGTTGACAAGTCCATTAGCCTGTTTTGACAAGTTCATGTGCCCATGTTGACAAGTCCATTAGCCTGTTTTGACAAGTTCATGTGCCCATGTTGACAAGTTCATGAGCTTCCATAGAGACATTTGTGTCTTTTCACAAATAGAAAATGTAGCTAAAAAGTCTCATGGGATTTTATCACAATTTTGAGATTTTAAGGGATTATTTTATTGTATTTTCCTTTATCTAGGACCTAGATGCAATTTTCCCTTTCTTATTTGAGTTGAAGTAGTTCTCATAACTGGCTTGATATATGTTTAAAGTGATGAGCGGTTGCAGTTATGAGGGATAATTCGAAATTGTTATGCTGCTATTATATTGCCAAACGAGTAGCCTTGTTGCCCTATTTTTATAGTATATGGTTTTAGTCTTATTTATAAATTTGAATTACCTAATTCTCATATAACAAAGAGATTTAGTTGATTCGATAATTATTAACTAAAATTTATAAATGTATATTTTTTAGTTTTTTTCCTCGCTCCACCTTTAATTAGGGGAAAATTATGATACTCCCAAATTATTTTGAAAGCAAACTTACAATCAGGATTAAAATATTTTTTCAATTTAAAATTATAAATAGGACAAAAATGGTGGTGCCTAGGTTGAGAGGTTAAAGTTAAAGACCTAAGAGTAATCCAATTGCTAGGTGAACTCACTAGCGGACCCAGAAAAAAAATACTAAAGGGGGCATCAGTGGCGGGGGATTTGGGGGTTCGAGGGCAACGCCCTTAAATTTTTATTTTAAAGAAAATTTTAAATGCATTAAAAAAAAGAATATAAACAAGAAAAAAAGAATATCAAAAAAATATTCATGAAATCAAGTGTATTCACTTGTGTTATAAGAGATGCAATTATTTTACAAACTTGTCATTTAGAAAATCAAGGCTAAGTACGGTTAGAAATGCAACTACATAAATTACAATGAAGGGTGAACACTAAATAAGTTTAAGTACATATATTTTAATAACAAAAGTATATTACAATAAAAATAATTACAATGTCATCCTTCTAGGCCTTATTTTTTTGAATTCCATCATAATTGTCTTATTATCAATACTATCAAATACATCTTTTTCAATATAAGACACTAAACAATCATTCAACCATTCATCCCCATCCGATTACGAAGTGCAGTCTTGATATATTAAGGGTAGACACTTAATTTAAAAGTGAACAATCATTCAAACATATATTAAATAAATAAAAAATCTCAAATTCAAAGGGACACTTGCTCCCTTTTCTATAAGGTGGGTCCGCCCATGGGTGAACTAAATGGTGCTTTAGCTCATGTGAGGATCTTTGGTTGAATGGAACTCCTTTAATTTATTCGGACAACAACGAAGGCTTTGGGGAGGATATCATTCATATAAATAGCCTCCATCCCATTTTATCTTTGATAAAACAAAAAATTATAAAAAATAGTTGAGAGAATGCTAAAAAAAACCACTTGAAATTTAAAATGCCAAATAAGTGATTTCACAATAAAATAAGTTGTTAATTGTTTTACTGTTCTTGTTAATTTCATTACTGTTCTTGTTAATAAAATTTAAAATTCAAGTAGTATTTTTCTGTCATTATTTTAAAATAGGTTAGGTAGGGAAAAAAATCGACCAAACCAATTTCTCACTCTCTGAGTCTAATAAATTGTTACCTTGAAACTTTGGGTCGGGTTTCTCTCGTTGTCCATTTTAATCCCTCATAATTTCTAAATCATGTCCGTCTAATTAAATCTCAAAGGTAAAAAATGAGTCACGTCATCAAATTATCACTTATTTGACTTTTTTCTCATTTTGCCACTCAATAATCTAGATTCGCTCTTCTTTCCAATCAACAATCTACATAGGCTTATTAGATATTATGAGAAATTGAGATAATGCTCCTTGAAACTTTAACATCACTTGCTCCTTTGAGATTGGAGATAGGCTTGACACTATTTTCATTATATTTAGTTTAGTTTTCTTTAGATAGGCAAACCACATGTAGAAACTTCAATTTTAGTTTTAACTGATTTTTTTTTTTAATTTTATCATATGATATTCGATTCAGGATTCGTAGCTGCCTCTCTGAACACAAATGTCTCATATAAGACTCGAACTCGAAACCTAAAAGGATCTAGCGGGGCTTTGTACCGTTAAACCAACTCTATATTAATCATTTTAACTGTTTTAAATAGCGGGGTTTTGTACCATTAAACTAACTCTATGTTGGTCATTTTAACTATTTTTTAAATAGTGGGGCTTTGTACTGTTAACCTAAATCTATGTTTGTGATTTTAACTGTTTTTTAAATAATTGAACTGAAAAATTCAAAAAAAGAAAAATACAGGCATATAATTAGATTGAAATTTTTGTCTGGATAAAATATACTCCCTCCGTCTCTAATTATAGGAGCAATTTAACCGATTTTGGGAGAATTAAGGAGAGGAGTTAAATTAGTTAATTTTACTCATTTTCCTAAAATGTCCTTATATAAATTTAAAATGACACAAGTTGCCCTAATTATAAGTGTTTTAATTTGTCTTACGTTAGATATCCATGACATATTAGTTATATATATGTATAGTTGCTTTTTATATAGCCATGTGTATACATATAGATCTAATTTTCTTTCCACACGCTTTCTAATTGAAATAATGGTCTTGCTATATAAACATATATGTGTGTATATATATGTGTATACATATAGATCTATCTACATACATAGAGACTGATAACTAGGTTGTAGAAGAAGAAATTAGAGAAGAAGAAACATAGTCGAAACAAGTGCTGTTGCACTGCTCATTCCATTCATACACAATATTCAGTTTAGACATGCTTGCATTAGCCTAATGGCTAGGTATATATAGCCTAATGCTAGACTTAGACTCAAGGCCCAAAGGCCCAATAGCTAACTAATCCTAATCCTAAGTGTTATACTAATACTAACCGCCGGCCTCATAGACTTAATATAGTGTCGCGTGTTCCTATTTACTAAGTGGCCGCTGCCTCATAGGATTAAGCGTGGGTCGCCACTTACCTATATAGCTAGAATTAATACATGAATTACATATCAATACTCCCCTTTAAAGACACTTGTCCTCAAGGGTTAGGAATGACAAACGCTGGAAACTGCCGAAATGTGTATAGCAAATGGCCCATGAAGCTCCTCCTCCTAGAGTGCTTCCATTGAACCAACACTTCGCCAATGCGCCCTTTCTTCTACCACGCCCGGTCTCGTAAAATCTTCTCTGTTCCTTCACAAAGTGGAGGTTCCACTACCAAGGGGTGGATGCTCGCCCGCATGCTTGGATCTCGACATAATTTCAACAAGGAAATGTGAAAACATTATGAATCCTTGTTACTCCTTTAGCTCCAACTTATAAGCGATCGCCCCAATGCGTTGCTGCACCTTGTAGGGCCCAAAAATCTAGGAGCTAACTTTTGCTGCTCTTAGAGGTACCGAAATTTGACGATAAGGCCGGAGCTTCACAAAACCCATTGACCCTCCCGAAATTCTCTATCCGTATGCGATGTGGAATCCGTGATTCGCTTCATCAGTTCACGCACTCTATGTAAATGGTGTTTAGCTACCATAATGTTCCCTCCCCTTGCCACAAAAGACCACAACAAATTTCAACGATGGCTCGACCTAGGCAAATAAGGCACATAAACAAATTGGGTCTTTTGCCCATATAGTAACTCATGAGGGGTCATGTGAGTGTAAGAGCGTAGGTGGTAAGTTATACCACCATTCCCGCAAGTGGTAAAAATTTAAACCAAATCCTTAGGAACTCCCAACACATGCATCTTAAGTAAGTTTCCAACAGAACGATTCAAAACCCCGGTCTTGCCCTTCGGCTGGGGATGGTAAGATGAAGACAACTTCGCTCTACTTTAATGACCTTTTAGGAACTCTTGCCAAAAGTTATTGATAAAAATCGAGTCCCTATCCGATATAATTTCAAAAGAGGAGCTCCATGTAGTTTATAAACCCCATCTAGGAATTGTTGAGCCAAACTAGATGCCAAAATGGATGGGAGAGTGCAATAAATGGCCATATTTGCTCAAACGGTCCACATAACCCATATAAAGTTCTCACATGGGACTTAGGCAACCCTCAATAAAATCCATAGATATACTCTCCCAAACCCTACTAGGAATCGGGTAAGGTCAAGTCAATCCTGAGATGCCACAGCCTTCGTATTTACATCTAGCACACACATCACAAATGACGAATGAACTCCTTAATCTCCTCGAATAGATGTCTCCACTGAATAGAGCTTTTACTCGTTGATAGGTAGCATGAATCCCTCGAATGCCCCCTCGAGGCGACTGAATGCAACCACTCAAGTATCTTTACTCGATTGTTGGTTCATTCCCCACTACCTGATACGCTCCCTTTTCGCAATAACTTCCATCCCACGTAAACTTACCCACCGTGTTCGTATTTTGCTTCAACCGATCAATAAGTGTCACCATTTCGTGATCTACAACCCAAATTGCTCAATTTCCAAGAACAATTCATCGAACAAGTAGACAAGGTGATCTAAAACCCGATTTTTCAAGATTCTGCAGGCATCCGCCACATTATGTTAGCCCTTCTGTATTGAATTTCATAGTCGTATCCCATTAGTTTCGAAATCCAATACATCCGGAAAGAAGTCTTCATTTCGATCCAAAGAATACTTAAGGCTTTGTTGATCCGTTCGATCACAAAGTGTCGTCCTCTAGATACCGGTGCCAATGCTCAACCCCTCGACCACAAAGTAATTCTTTCTCATAGGTAGATAAGCAGTGATGTCTTGGAGCCAACCCACTGAAAAAGGCTAGGGGCCAGCTCCTCCTTGCATTAGTACAACACCAATTCCTGAGCACATGCATCTGCTTTCAATGACAAAAGGTTTTGCAAAATCAGGCAAAACCAACACTGGGCCGTACTAAGAGCATTTTGCAACTCTTGAAAGGCTTTTGTTGCATCTTGTGACCATTTGAACCGATCCTCACGTAATAGGTTTGTCAAGGGTCTTGCAATCACACCATAATTTTAATAAACCTCCTGTAGTAACCACCAACCCAAGAAATGAGCGTAATTGTTTTACCGTGATGGTTCGTGCCATTCAACCACCGACTTAATTTTCTCGAGGATCTCAGAGAGACCACACCACCTTGTATAATATGACCTAAGTACTAACCTTCGTAGCGGCAAATGTACATTTAGATTCCTTAACAAAGTACTCGATGTTGCCTTAGAATTTCCAAAACTGCTTCTCAAGCTGTTCTAAGTGTGAAGACATGCAGAGCTATAAACAAGGATATCATCGAAAAACCGTAACAAACCTCCTCAAATGTTCTCTCAAAATAGTATTCATAGCTCCCTCAAATGTAATGAGCATTAGTGAGTCCAAATGGCATGACCAACCACTCGAAATGGCCCGAACGAGTCCTAAAAGCGCCTTATAGGAATCATATTGCTCCATTCCGATCTCGTGGTATCCAGCCCGCATCTAGTTTTGTAAACCATTTTGCATCCTTTAATTGCCTAGCAACTCATCTACAAGAGGGATAGGATATTTATTTTTCACTCGTTAATTTGTTTAATTCCCTTAGTCAATACACATGCGCCACGAACCGTCCTTCTTTTTAACTAGAACAATAGGAGACGAAATGGCGAAGAACTTTCTTGTAATACCCCGATTCGAGCAACCCTTTAACTTGCCTCTCAATCTCATCTTTCAATAGAAGGGTACCCGTAAGGTCTTAAGTTCACCGGATCAGCTCCTCTTTTAATATCAACCTGGATGGTTGTGATTTTCCCTAAGGGAGGCAAAGTCTTAGGTTCTGAAAAACATCTCGCAAAAGCTCTAAGAACCCCTTCAACATTGCTGGCTGCTTCCTCATTACCATCGAGAGTGTATAAGTGGTCACGGTTGTGTCATCAATGGAGTGCAATAGGAAAAGTTGGCTGCCTTCATGTTTAGGTGGGCTGGATTTTGCCGACTATCCCGCTAGTATGCGGCTGGTTTGGGCTTAGAGTACACTGACTTTATATTTAAATGTCATTGATAGATCCTCATAATTCCAAGTAGCATGATGAACTACCTCTCGTAACTAATGCAGCCTCAACACAATGTCATATGTCTTGATCTCCATAACCCTCAAATCAAAGACAAACTCCCGCCCTTGCATCTTCCACTTGAACCCTTCCGCATACCATAAAGTTTCAATTTAGCTCCACCAAATGCCTCTACTTCACCGCCCGTAGAATCTCATTTCCAACCTAGTTTTTAGCCAAGGCACAGCCTAGATACCCGTGCGAAGCTCCATTATCAATGAGGATTTGAATCGCCGCCTACCTACATACCCTTGAATGCGCATAGAAATCACACCTACACCACCTTGAATTGCATGCAAAGATATTTGTAAGCATTGGTTAGGTTCGATTTCAATTATCTTCAAGTTGCAACTCTATTTCACCATTTCAGGCGCTTCTTCCTTCAATTATCAGCCTCAATTCAATGAATTGCAACAGAATCATGGCGTTGAGGGCACGTATGGCCCTCGAGAAAGGGTTCTTGCAATAAAAGCAAAGATTTCGTGCTCTTAACTCATCAAAATCATCCCCAAGATACGTAGTCGCCTTCTTGGTAGTAACATCCAATGTTCGCCGATGAGACCACCGATGACCTCGAGTTCAAATTCGTGGTTGATTTTCCGTAATCACCACGATTTTTTGGCGGGTATTGAAGACTTAGCAGCTTGTCGTCTTGTGGTCCCGTAGAAAGGGATTAATTTATGTTAGGCTTCCACCCTTTGAGTACCCGTTGTGTTAGGCTTCCACCCGGCTTGAGTACTCGTTACATTACCATATGGCTTCGCGTGAGGTTGACTTTTGAACCCGACTCCTCATTCATATTAAATTCTCGTATCCGTGCAATCCGCCTAGCATCCGACAAGGAACGTGGTTGCCGTAATCTCACTTGTCGAGCACAATCACCTCTGAGACCTTCGATAAATGCCTGGATCGCATGATCTTCACTCGCCTTTAGTTTACAACGCAAAACATCGAAATCGCTATTGTATTGCTCCAAAGACCCCGCTTGGTATAGCAAGCTTTCACTCACCATCGAGACTCAAATGGAACTCCAAACCGTGCCTTAAGTGCCCTCTTGTACTCGTGCCACGTGATAGCTCGCTTGGTCTTCATCCATAAGGGCTTGGTGCCATATGTATCCCTTTATCATCCAGTTAACACTGGCCAAACGCATCTTCCAGCTTCAAAGTGTGCCATCAATTTCAAAGTATCTGTCCTGCAATTGTACAACCACCCTCTATGTCATGGCGTTGAAATTTAGGGAAATCAAATTTAGTTTGCCGAGTCCGAGGGGTATATTCAGCTTCTTGTCTTTGGCGACGAGGACCTCTGAAATTATCCCCATTATTTTCATGGTAATCTTCACCGCGACTGCTCATGTGCCGCATTGACGATTTGCCATTTGGGCGGCAATAGTCGTTTGAATAGCATTGGGAATGTCCGCTAATTGGTTGGTGATGGCCGCTCGAATTGTGTTTGGGAGATCTGCAATAGTTGCCTCCAAGGACTGTATACGTTCATTGACTTCATTCGACATTGTCCTTGTGGCTGTCTGGGAGCGTGTTTCCATGCACCAAAAAAAAAAACAGAGTCTGTCGACACTAGAATAAGTCAGAAATGGCTATGAGAAGAAAACAGAGTCTGGGCGCTAGAATGAATCCGAAAAGTGGTTCCTTGACTTGACAAGAATCCCGAGGCAGAGATGCAAGACGTTGACACGAAGGAGTTGAGGTGTCCACCAACGGCCAAGGAATCAGACAAAAATCGCACTTCAATAACCCCAATACTCTGGACCTGTTAACCCGATCCGATGACCTCCCAATCCCGCGATTCGGTGCTGTCGGTGTAGACGAGACAACAATTGCTTTGAATTTGCAAGAATTGACGTGTCACAATAATCACAATTGCAGAGGACGTGTTGATATGTAATTCATGTATTAATCTCTATAGGTGGGTGGGCACATCATTCTACGAGGCAGTCCACTAGTAAATAGGAACCAAGAAGACTAAGGTTGTTGAGGCCAATGTTAGTATTAGTATAACACTTGTGGATTAGATTAGTTACCTATCAAGCCTTTCTGGGTTCAGTCTAAGTCTAGCATTAGGCTATATATACTAGCCATTAGGCTAATGCAATTAATGCCTAAACCGAATATTGTTGTATGAATGGGAATGAAGCAAGGCAAACAAAGACTTGTTTCGACTATGTTTCT
>JAMWYP010000822.1:0-32883 GCA_025563575.1 Acacia pycnantha
GCATATGAATTATTAATGATTTATTAGGAAACTCATGGCAAAAAAAAAAAAACAAAAACAAAAGAGATTCACTAGGAAACAGGAAGGAAGCGGCCTGTGGTCCCAGAAAATATCTGTGACCATTATTATAAGAAAAATAATTTGAATAATCAAACTTTTCAATAATTGTCTTAAAAAAATATCTGTCTCTAGGTAGAATATCTGCCAACATCCTAAGACATAATAATGAGGGTCATGTGAGGGCATTTTTATACAAAAAGAAAATAAAAGTGCTCACATATATGAAAAATGAATTATAAAAAATTAAAGAAGAATAATGAGCATTAGGTGGTTGATACAAAATAACAAAATTGAATCCACGTAAGGAGAATGACGTCCAAGGAGATCATCTCATTATCTTTGTTTCTCATTATTCCTCATAAATTTATTTAGACCGTTGATTAGAAGATGAGAGAAACGTATCGTAACATTTCACATGGGATTTGACTTGACATGACGGTAGACATGGCGAATCACGATGAGAAAACCGACTTAAAACGACATGGACGATGACGAGCCAAGAGCCATGAACTTGGACGCAAATGCAAGCAAAGAATATTCTATGTTATGTTTGTGTGTGTATATACACACATATAAATATGCATATGCACTTCTATAATTCTACTTATAAATAACTTTCAATATGTTTTACCTTAAAAAAAAACTTAAAACTCATTGACTTTATTTTAAATCTTAACAACTCTCAAATTTTATCTCTATTTAATATATATTTCATTTTAATGATAAACTAGGTAGGTACTACTAACATATTTTTTTAAAGATTAAATTGTATTAAGCATCCTAAAGTATTTTTTTTTTAATAACTCTAAGCATGTCAGAATAATTTTTGGTGTAACTTTGTCCTTAACGTAATTTTTTAAGTAGTAATGAATACTCTAAACTTAAAATTTGAGTGTTCTAAAATAATATTTTTAAATATAAGATGCACAAAAAATTAATTTAAAACTCTGAGAGTGATGGAAAAATTCTTTAATGTACTGATGTAACCTTGGTACCTTACCCTTAGATTTTTTTAAAAGAACATAAAAACAAAAATCAGTGAAAAAGACCCCAGAACGTGGAAGAATACCGTTAAGTGATGGTTCCAAGAGCATGGAAAGCTAATGGCTAAATTGCCCCACTATTCTTGACAACTTGGATTTTAAGATAATCACCCAAAAAGTAAAATAATTGCTTCATTATTCTAATAGAAGGGACTAGTCTTGTCAAAGAGAAATGCAGATATTTATAGCGATTCGATCAAGTCTCAAAGTGATACGTGTTCGATCCGCCGCCGTCACGACACTCCTTTGGCAGGCGATCTCGAAGTCCCCATTAAGTTTCAAAGAGCCCTGCCGTTGCCTGCCTTGTAGAAGATTGATGTCGAACCCTCCAAAACCTTTTCATATCAAAAAAAAAAAAAAAAAAGAAGGGACTAGTCTTTCGCAATATGACGAACTAAGGTTTGAATCCAATCGGAGGAGGTGCCTACATTTTATGTCTGACAGTACCTCAAAAAGGATTGTCTTCAATAAGAGGATATCTGTGTTTAACAAAAAAATAAAGAGTTTAGTTTTAGCATATTGTATTGGAAAATTTGTTTAATAAGACTAATATTATGGGTTTATTAGGATAAAATTTTTTGTTTGTTTGATTTTACTAATTTTAAATAATTTTGTGTTGTACAAAGTAAATATATGAGAATATTTTTATTTGGTAATAGTAAAAATAACAATTTTAAGTGGAGGTAAATACTAGTAAGTTCAAATTTGGTCAAAAGCTCTAGCTTCCATTCTTCTATTCAACTTTGATGATAGTAACTTCATGAATATATAAGAGAATCTTAATAGAATTTTATAAGCACTGATGTGAAGATTTCATTGTAATATATAAATATACTTACAAGCTCTCTTTAATTAATAAAATTTATTTTTATTTTAATTAATTTTGGGGATTCAAGTGACCTAAATTTTTATAAAACGTTATTTTTATTAGAATTGGTGTGTGTGATAAGACTATTGTCTATTTCATTTTTCATGCTGTATAATAAATAATAGGAGGAAAAAAAAAAAGAAAAACATATATTAATACACAATCTGATCTATTTAACTTGCAAATTCATGTTTTAAAAGCCGAATCAGATGTTAAATTAAAAAGGTTAGTGATTTTAAAGTTTTTGTTCAACTAGTAAAATTGATAACAGAGGAGACGTGATAACGCTTTGTCCTCTAAGCTTTAAGGGAAAAACATCTGACCATCAACAAAAGCTGACAATAAAAATAATTATATTAATATTTAAATGCATATAAAAGAAATAAATTTATAATAAGTATAATTATCAACATAATAACACTATGAAATTGAATTAGGTGAGGTATAGAGTGAGAAAATTCAAACAATAAAGACGAGTGAGAAAAGAATGGACCACCTTATGGCTTATTGGGTCCCTCCCTATGGATAATTCTGCATATAATTATTATGAATAAGAAAAACACAAAAGTAGGTGAGAGAAAGTGATAGTAGGTCCCAATAAAAACAAGGAAGCCACCACATAATTTGCACATGCTTCCACAAGTGTTTTATTGGGTTGAATGCCGACCTCATTGCATATGCATAGTCGCGATCCCGCATCACAATTATTTTTGGCCCTCATCAAAGCCTTTGCTTACCTCTTACTCCCTCTGGTCCTTATTATAAGGCACCAACCACCAACATTTTTTGGTCCTTATTATAAGGCACCAACTTACTTTAACTAACTCATTTATCGCTATTTTTTCATTATACCCTCATTTTTAACTAAATCATTTAAATCTACATCATTAAAGTAGGGTAAAGTTGGAAACATCGATTACTTTTACCACTCGCACGACTTAACCTCCATTCCTAAGTCACAGAAAATTGATAGGTTGGTGGCCTTATAATAAGCGACGTATGGAGACCTTACTTACCCTTCATCTCTCTAAAAGCTCTTCAAAGTTAGTTAAGGAAAAAGCTCCATGGGGTAACTTTTTTCAAAAGGCTCTCAACTTTTTGACGTGGGCCCCGCCACTTCTATCACTATTAATCCAAACACAAATCATATTTACAACCATATTTTTTCCTACTAGGCTTCTAAAAGTCAAATAAAATAAGTCATCGCTCCCACCGCCAGGCGGATCCAGAAATTAATGAAGGGGGCACCTCGTGGCGAGTTAGGATTTTTTGTTTGTGTCCGCACAATTAGCGAGGATTCATGGGCAATGCCTCAAAATTTTTCAAGGAAATTTTTAAATGCATTAAAAAATAAAATAATATAAATAAGAAAAAAATATATCAAAAATATTCATGAAATCAAGTGAATACCGATGATGTAATAAGAGATGAAGTTATTTTACAAACCCGTCATTTAGAAAAACAAGGCTAAGTGTCGTTAGAAATGCGCTTACATAAATTACAATGAAGGGTGAGCACTCAATAAGTTTAGGTACATATATTTTAATAACAAAAATATATTACAATAAAAATAATTACAATGTCATCTTTTTAGGTCTTATTTTTTGGAATTGCCTTATTATCAATGCTATCAAATACATCATAATTTTAATTCCCTTATTTTTAGAATTTCATCATAATTCAAGGGGCACTTGCCCCTCCCTCATACACAGGTCCGCCTATGCCCACCGCTAACCCAAACAGCCCAATGGCTTTCTTGTTGTTTCGCGTGCCTCCTCGACGTCGAGAATAGCAAGGTTGAGGTAGTCGAAGATTCAAGAAACCCGTACTCAAAATACAAGGTATAGTAAACAAACATGAACATTCTTGGGCTTCAATAGCTATGACCGATAGTTAAATACACAATAACCAATCAACGAAGGTTGACACAAGTGGTCGTGGTTTGTGTCGCTTAAACAAAGTCTCGAATTCGAGCATTGTGAATGCATAAAGCCTACATTGGGAGACTCACTCATCATAGCTAGTGCGCGACTCGAGTCGTATTCGGATTAGTCTGGGCGAAGCCTAGATACCGAATGGGCAAAAAAGAAGCAAAATAACCGAACTTCAAGAGTTGGAATCAACAAAACTTAAAAATTGCAAACATCAACTTCATAGCATGCGAAATCAATGACATCAGATCATAAACACCAACAAGAATTTCAACAAAGATTGAGAGTTCATGTGGGCCGAAACAAGAAGGCTATAGCGAGAATCTTTGAATAAAGAAATAGCGATAGGAAAGAGCATTGTGGATAGAAGAGGAATCAATGACCTCACACTAAATCAAGCTTTGATATGGGTTTCGAGTATTATCTGATACTGTTAGAATGCGTAGCTTAGGTATAGATGGGCCTGAGGCCTAATATGACACTTGGACTACTTGACTATTGTAGTATATTACTTTGTGCATATATTAGGAAGATCATGTCGTGATCTAAAGTATGGATTCATTATTATTGGGTAATAAAAAGATCAAAAGGCATGTGTATTCTTGATGCCCTGTTTTCACATATGTGAGTTTATTCTTGGTATCGAATGCTAGGTTTGATCCAAGAAACCACATTGCAATCCATCACCTCTATTCATTGGTTGACCAGAAAATCAAGAACACCAACGAGATCCACACTGTACCAACTATAGCTGCTCATCTAGTCAACGAATACCAACTAAAGTGCTAGGACACATTACACCTTATGGGAGAGTATATGGAGAAGAACCAAAATATGATAATTTGAGAATCTTTGATTTCTAGCTCATGTCGCAAAGCTTACTACCATAGACAAGTTTGAGTCTCGAACCTTCCCATGTGTGTATTTTTGGCCTACCAAAACAATAAAAAAGGTTTTGTTCTTCTAGACCTTAAAACCCAATGTTATGATTGTAATTAGATCAATATAGAAATAGTATCTTCTATCCGAATATTGAAATCATATATTGAAGATCATTCATCAATTACATGGAAGTGGTAACTTGTGTGAATGTCAGCAGATCCTTACAAAGACACAATAACGTAAAATGTAGAGAATATAGAAGGAATAAAGGGTAGGGAATCACAGAGAGAAAGAGGTATGTAGGGGAAACACTCCAATAATAAACACCCCTCTTCCCCTTTTGGCCTTTTATATTTCCTCGAATCCAATTCCCTCAGCTTCCAAGTCTTCTTCTTAATTCTTCTGCTCTTCCGTGTGGGCCTGGCCCTGCTATTTGATAATGGGTTATTCTCAAACTAGGTTGCAACTTAACCCGATGAAATCACCCGGTTGGAATTCTACTGAGCGTTTCATCGGCATATCGCTTCATACGAGCTTGGGTCTTCGAATATTAAGCTTCAAAGTACAGATGATTTCATCTCTCCGTCGCAACTCGCGTGTGCACATCAAAAGGTGTATCGACATAGCAGACTTGGACAACACCGGAGGAGGATCTCGGCCATATACAACCTTGAATGGCACCATGCCAATGGATGTTTGAAATGATGTGTTATACCAGAATTCAGCCCATGGGAGAAATTCGAGCCAACGTCGCGATGGTCATGCACAAAGCAACGCAAGTGAGTTCTAAACATTTGTTAAGTGCCTTGCTTGGCGTCGGTTTGGGGATGGTAGGCGGATGTAAAACAGAGCCATGAGCCGTGTAACTTCATCGATGACGCTTGAAAGCACTAGTGAAGGTGCGGTCTCTATCGGAAACTATGGTACGTGGAATACCATGTAATTTCACGATATGATGTACAAAAGCCTCTGCGACCTTCTGTTTGGAGAAGTTGGACTTTAATGGTATGAAATGGCCGATTTGGACAGACGGTCGATGACCACAAAATGACAAGTATGACCTTGAAGCAATGAGGAGAACTACGATGAAGTCCATGGCTATGTCTTCCCATATTTGGCTTCGATCGGGAGAGGTTCGAGGAGGCCCAAGCAGGATGTATCCGATTTACCTTGGCTTGTTGGCATATAAGGCATTGTTGAATAAAACACTTTA
This sequence comes from Acacia pycnantha, assembly GCA_025563575.1. Taxonomy (NCBI): domain Eukaryota; kingdom Viridiplantae; phylum Streptophyta; class Magnoliopsida; order Fabales; family Fabaceae; genus Acacia; species Acacia pycnantha. The sequence continues at coordinate 5,998 of JAMWYP010000822.1, forward strand.
TATCGTGACGCATATGGGGCCGAAGAAAAGGTGAGCTATGCGCAGTAGTATGTAAAAAATGAAACCAAAGATGCCCCCAAGTTTCGATGAATGGAACTCTGTAAGATATCGTGAATAAGTTCAGATCATCGAAGGTATCACCAAACGCCGTCGCCAATACAGATCCCGGTGTTTAATACAGCATGGCGATGGTGTTCCACGGGAGAATCAAGAACTAAGCTAGTGCGTATGGCATTCGGAGGAGGGCGAAGAGCGCACTCGATCAGACCCGATCCATAAAGGAATTTTGGAGCGACGACAAAGCCATGTAGCTAACACGAGACAGAGAAGCATCTGGCACTAAGTGATTATGTGACATGTTGGTTTGATACTCAATGTGAAAGCAAGAACCCAACAACTTAGGCAAATGGTGCCTCCCGCTCCTGTCAAATGAATAGTCCGATCACCTGTGTTTTAAGCTTGCATGCTGTGAGAATAACAAAGTAATGACCGAACGGATAGTGTTTAAACTTAGAAACAAATTTCGTAATGGCAAATAGTTCTCCGACGTATACCGATTGGGCTCGCATGTGTGGCGATAGCTTCTTGGAAAAAAAGCGATAAGGTCCTTCCCGGCTTAATACCGCGCTAACGCCCATGCTCGATGCATCCGTTTCCAGCAAAGGACTTAGAAAAGTCAGTAAGGCTAGAACGAGGGCTCTGTGTGATTGCAGTTTTGAGCTCGCAAAGCCTCGCTGAGCCGAGTCCGACCAAATAAAAGCATTTTTAACCAAGAGATTGGGTCAATGGATTGGCTATTTAGATAGTGTAACCACTCAAACCCAAGAACCCTTTCGCTTCGCTATTCTCATGGTTGGAGTGAGGCCACCGCCGAATGACGTTAACCTTGGATTCATCCATTTCACGCCTACAGCGATACCACGTGGCCGGATATTCAATCCGTGTTGCCCAAATGCTCATTTAGAACGCTTAGCAAAGAGGTGATGATATTGTAGCGTCTGCGCAACACGATCCGCACATGCTCTAAATGGTCGATCCACTAACATCAGTAAATCAAAATGTCATCAAAGAAAATTAATACAAATTTACGAAGGAACAGCTTAAAACTCGTATTCATCAAAGCTTGAAATGTTGCCGGGCGTTAGTGAGTCCAAACGGTATAACCATCCATTCGTATAAGCCTTGATGGGTACGAAATGTTGTTTTGTCCCCTGTCTTGAGCCTTCATCGATTTGATGGTAGCCGCACCGCAAATCCAACTTGGAATACACCACCGAGCCATATAGTTCATCAAGTAACTCATCCACCGTAGGCATAGGAAATGCGTCTTTGATAGTAATCGATTGAGTGCCCCGTGAGTCAACACGTAAACGCCATGATCCATCTTTCTTGCGAACCAAAATGACGGTGAGTCGAAATGGGCTATTGCTCATTGTATCAATCCTCACAGAAAGGGTCGTTGACAATATGCTCAATCTCATTTTTTGGCCGGCCGGTATCGATATGGTCTCACTTTCACCGGGCAAAATTAGGTAGTAAATCGACTGGGGTGCTCATGTCCACGAGGCGGAGGAAGGCCTTGGGAGTGTCAAAATGAGCCAAATTCATCTAATAACTAGAGCAAATCGGTGGTAACGAGAAGCATCTGAGTTGGTCAAGATAAGGATAATCAATAGGATGTAAAAGGAAGAACGTAGACCACATGTCAAGATGTTGTAAACGGATAGGTGGTGACACCGTACGAGCTAACCTGCTATCACGAGAACCAAGAAGAGTGATCTAATGGTCAGTTTGGCCAAGAATTTGATAGAGCTCTACGTGGTCGACAATGTGAGGACCTGAGTGGCGAGCCATCCAGCCTCCGATCACCATGTCGACGGCGATGGGAAGAACAAGCATCGATAATGAGAGGTATAGCCATCGATGTGAACCGGACATCTTTGACCAATTGGTTGGTGCGCATGATCCGACCAATTCCGCCTAATATCCGAACTTCCTTTGTATATTCCACCGGAGAGTGGAGTTGATCAACGATGCGAGGGTGCATAAAATTGCCTGAGCCGCTCCGTCGAGTAAGATTTGGATATCCATGCCTTGGATCGTGCCAGTGAATCTAATAGTAGCTGGCGCGCAGGTACCCTTGGAAGCGGTGGAGTGATAAATGGCGGAGTGCACCGTCGACTCGATCATCAACGTCATCGGCTCGGGGTCCACAAAGTCTTCGAGCTCGCCATCCGCAATCATCATCATGAAGTTGTTTGGCACACCGATGAGTGGGTGAGAATTTCTCGTCGCAAGTATAACATAAGCCATTCTCCCTCCGAACCGTGATCTCTACGGGGTCATCCTCTTCAACGGTGAGGCGTGGTGCCGGCTGGTGTTGGTAGCAACGGTGGTAAGTTGGTTTTACCTCCTCCACTCTGGTCAAGCTTGACGAACTACTCGTGACAGGAAGTTGGTTGGAGGTTTATACGTTGAATGTGGACTGAAAATTGCTCAGCCTTGAGTTTTAGTGGTCTTGCCCCACTCTAAGGCTTCAACAAATAATTTGGCCTGTGGTCATAGCTTGTAAGACCGAGGTTGGTTTTCGCACCAAACGTCACGACGGGAGCTCGTGTTTTAAGCCGCCAACGTAACAATCGAGCATTGCTAACTCGAATGTCGACTCGCGATTAGCAAGGGTCAAAAATTGGGAGTTGTAAACCTCGAGTTTCCCATGTTGGGTCGGCTTGAAGAGTCGGCACGAGCACAATCAAATTGGGAGGCTCCAAATTGTTCTTCGATGGCTCCGTGTCAAAGTGGCCCAAGTAGGTATTCATTCCGCCCTTATCCATCATTTGAAACTAGGTAGAACATCTCCATCAAAATGGACAGACGCGATGACTGAAAGCGTTGAGCATCGGGTGTATCAAGTATTTAAAATATTGGTCACCCTTTAAAACCCACCGCAATGCCTCCGTGCCATCAAAACGAGGGAAATCAAGCTTCATTTGACGGCTGAATGTGTGAGCAGAGGTCCCGGGAGGTGGGATAGTGGTCGAATGGGGAATCGACTTCAACCGTAACCGATGTCCGTAGAACGGCGATCCAAGTTTTCGAGTTTCGATCATGACGCAGCATCCATGAAACTCTCTAACCGTGTGAATCGAGTATGAGTTTCATCCACAAATTCGGTGAGTTTTTGTTCATCCTTAGATCTAGTACCGTCTACCATGAGTAAGCTCAACGAAAGCACCAATGTTATGATTGTAATTAGATCAATATAGAAATAGTATCTTCTATCCGAATATTGCAATCATATATTGAATATCATTCATCAATTACATGGAAGTGGTAACCGTGAATGTCGGTAGATCCTTACAACACACAATAACAGAAAATGTAGAGAATATAGAAGGAATAAAGGATAGGGAATCACGAGAGAGAAAGAGGTACATGTAAGGAAACACTCCAATAATAATCACACCCCTCTCTTCCCGCTTTGGCCCTTTATATTTCCTCTAATCCAATTCCTCGCCTTCCAAGTCTTCTTCTTAATTCTTCTGCTCTTCCGTGTGGGCCTGGCCCTGCTATTTGATAATGGGTTATTCTCAAACTGGGCTATTTCGTTATTATCCATAACACCCAAGCTATTATTATTGTTAGACATGTGAACTTTGTTGAAAACCAATTCCTATTCAAAGAACAAAGAAAGAGACCATGGGAGATGACAAGGAGATCAATTTCGAGCAATTTGCCCAAATTAGGAAGATCATCATCCATTGGAAGACGAAGAAGCAAACAACCATGTCAAAGTCCTCAATAAAGCAGTAATACCGAGCCCTCAAGTCAATTACCTTAGAAATAGTGTGGATGGAGGGTAGGGGTGGAAATAGGCCAGCCCTTATCAGCGGCCGCACTCGGCTCCTGCTTAGAGCTGGTCGCCCGGCCTGTTTGTTAAAAGGCTGTGCCAAGGCCTATTTAAAGGCCTAAATGTGTAAATATGTCGGGCCCATGTTATTAAGGCACTGCTCGTAAGCCTTCGAGCTTGGCACTTCGTTTACACATTAAATAAATATAAATATAAATATATTATATAAATAATATAATATTTATTATTGTTCATTCTTATATTCTATTAAAACCTTATATTTATATAGTTTTGATAGGCTCAAAGTGTACAAAAGCCTATTTATGACCTTCAAGACCTACAATATGAGGCCTTTTAAAGGCCTACATTGTAAGTAGGCCTTTAAAAGGCTTCAGGCTTGATCGGGTCTTATGAAGGCTCAGCCCGAGCTAACAAAAAAAGTCTCCGCATTGAGCTCGGGCTTTCTACCACCATTACAGGCTACTCAAAATTAGCCAAAGCCTAGCTGCTCCTGCTCTATTTCCATCCCTAATGGAGGGCAAGTAAGGAACTCGATTTACAACAATAAGGACCTATGCCAAGCTTATTGTGATAGCAAAGCAGTTGATTCATATTGTTAATAATATTGTATTTCATGAAAGAACCAAATATATTGAGATAGATTGACACTTTGTTTGTGAGAAGGTACAATTTAATTTAATTTTTTTTTGCTAAAAAAGTTTTTTGGAGGGTTTCAAGATCGTCCCCACCAAGGTGTGGCACGGCCCGGGCTCTATGAAGACTTTATGAGGACTTACGAGATCGCCTACCAAAAGAGTTGTGATAGCAGCAGAGGATCGAACTCACGTACCTTGTGCCTAATCCCTGATCCCTTACCATCTAAGATCATAACTCACATTGGTAAGTACAATTTAAATTGATTCACTTGGGACATGTTAAGTCAGCAGATCAGCAAGTGGATATTTTAACGAAAGTTGTTAAAAAAAAAGTATAGAACAACATTCTAAGCAAGTTAGGGGCAATTAATATCTTTGAGCCTCAACTAGGACGTTTGGACTATTTGACTATTGTAGCATTACTTTGTGTATATATTACGAAGATCATGTTGTGATCTAATGTATGGATTCATTATTATTGTGGTAATAAAAAGATTAAAGAGCATGTGTATTGTCGATGCCTTCTTTTCACATATGTGAGTTTATTCTTCTAACCGATACCAAGCTTTGATATCGTGTTCTAATATAGTATCGGTTTCGAGTCTTGCCTAATTAGGTGGTTAGTTTGCAGATGCGCCTCCTAAGAGCTGAAAGAATTGTTGTATCGAGATGTAATGGGCTTGTCGTGTCCAACAGTAATTTTTGTTTGTTAAAAGAGATTGGGCTTTTTCTAGGCATCCTCACCACTAAGAATTCTTATTTCCCTTCTGGTCTTTGTCTCCAAATCCCGTTTGACTATTATGGACAAGTCCAAATCCCGTTTGACTATTATGGACAAGTCTCCCCACAATGCCCTTGTCCTCGCCAATTGGTAAAGGGCTTGGACACTCACCAAAGAGAGAGGCTTCGATTCTGAGTTGATTAAGATGGGGAGACCTCCTAGTGCACCTAGATAAACGCCCAAGGTAATAGATTGCTTCGCTTTACCCAACATTGGTATCACTAGGAGGAAGAGAGATTTCGCCGCTTTGGATCATTGGTGAACCCAACCCCTTTCCTAAAATTTCTATATAAAAAAAAAAAAAAAAAAAGTCTCCCCCACAATACATGCATGATTGAATCCAGAACAAGACAAACCTTATAATTGCAACAGTTACTGAAGTTGAGGTATCCATTTTCTTTAATTTTGCAAGAAAGAAAAGCCAATATTGCAAAGTCATAACCCATGATTCATAAAATTTGTGAATAATTTAAAAATGTCACCTTGCTAATTGTTAAACTTTTGGAATAAATAGAAAAGTTTGAATAATTTAAAGGCCTCATTTATTTATTTTAACAAATTTTAAATTTAGAAAACATGATTGTTAATTTTTGGCAGAAATCGCATAAATAATACTCCCTCATGTCCTAATTATAAGATTAAGTTGACTTTTTTGAAGAAATTAAGGAAGCTAATTAAACATTTTTATAGTATTTTTTTTTTCTCCGAACAAATTAGTTTGACTAATAAACTAATATATAATCTAAGGATACCCAATATATGATATGATTAAGTAATTTATTTAGTTATCTTAATATTTTCAAAAAAGTTAACATAGTTTTATAATTTGGATGGGACGGTAGTTTTTTTTTTTTTTTTGCCAGAAATAATACATGAAGGTCGATAAAATTTTGATGTGAAAATTTTGTAATTTTGTCCCTAAAAAGTCAAATTGAAATACCAATTAAGATAAGAAAACGAATCTCTCCCCATTATCGTAATTTGCGATCAAATCTTCAACCCGGCCTATCATCGTGGACGACGTTTTCGTGTTGCGGTAACGTCCACTGTATCCAGAAAGGAGGTGAGTGTCCTCAATTCTCTACCATCAATTTTATAAATTCAGCTGGATACATCTTTTTTCCTTAGTAAAGCTTTCGATTATGAGGTTTTGAGATATAGCGGAGGATCTTCTTGTTAGATTGAACTGGCTGTTTAAACTTCATCAACTCCTCAAACAAAAGAAAGCTGAGATATTGAATATAGGCGGCGAAATTTTCTCTCTCTATATTTGGTGTCTACGTTCTGGCATAAGACTACATGCTTACTGATTCTTACATTTTAGTCCCATTGATTTTTCAAATTTACACTAATGGGTTAAATTTTAATGGGTTGTACTCTGACAATCTGTTAAAGTTTAATACTTGATATTGTTTTTAGAGGGTGTTAAAGTACTCTTTTTCATTCTTTATAGTTTGATTTTATGAAGCACTGATTCTAACAGGGTTAAAAATAAAAAAGAGCCATATTGTGTCTAACATATAGCTAACACTCACATTAGATAACTAGATCCCTCTCTTGTATTATGTATAATGTCCCATATATGTATTATTGCTTCTTAGATACTATAGCTATCTCATGTTGCTACAACATGAGTTGAATGTTAGTAGCAAAAAAAAACATGAGTTGCATGTTTGAGTAAATGAAAATGTGGTTTCTGAGGTTTTGTGGAGTATTAGTTTACATTTTAGAGCGAAGGTTGTTGTTTCACAATAATTTAAGTAGAGCTAATGATTCATGGCTGTGGTGATTGTTGCAGAAGCAGGTTTAAGATCATTCTTTACTATTTAGCATGGATCTTAATGATCTTAACAAGGTTTGGGAAATCAATCCCCTAAAGAGAATTGGAGAAGATGAAGCAAGGAAGATTCTTGAAAAGGTAGCTAAACAGGTGCAACCTATAATGAGGAAAAGAAAATGGAAAGTCAAAGTTCTTTCTGAATTCTGGTACTCTCATATTCACCTACCTTCATTTTCTTTTAAAAGGACAAAAAAATTACACTTGCATATTGCTTCTTGCTGTCTAATCTAAAACATAAGGATGCAGTCCTGCCAATCCATCACTTCAAGGACTGAATATCGGACCAGGTGCAGAGATAAAGCTAAGATTGCGAAGGCCTGACCGTGAATGGGATTTCTACCCTTATGAACATATTCTTGACACTATGTTACATGAACTCTGCCATAATGATCATGGTCCTCACAATGCCCAGTTTTATAACCTTTTGGATGAAATCAGGAAGGTAACCAATGCTTTGTACTCTTTCTAGAAAATTTGTTACCTGTTCTTTTTATAGTGTACTTAGAAGTCCTCTTCCTTGGGTAGAGACGTAGGGTGGGAGGATGTTGCTCATAGATTTACGAAGGGAATGGAAAGCTTTTTGCACAGAATAGTTTTGTTTCCTTTTTTGACTGAGGAGGATCTCTTGTCTTCTGTTTTTGCCCCCTTCTCTTCTCGTCGATAAACTTAAATTTCTTTGAAATTGATCCAAAAAAAACGAACAGTTAGAAGCCATAAATCATAACTGCTGCAGTCTTTAATGGTACATATGACCTTAATATTACATGCGCTCTGCAGGGATGTTTTTACATTTTTTTTATGTAATTTAATATCGATAAAAATATGAAGTATTAAGATTTTGGCTGCCTTTCTGCATATCATATAAAATAAGTCCATTTTTATAAGGTGCATCTGGAACCCCAATCAATGAAAGGTTTTTTTTTTTTTTTTAGTTGGGGGTGATGGTACTGATGTTGTTGTTAACTTGTGCCATAACCAAAAAATTATAAGTAACTTGACACAATCACCGGGTAACTGGTATGCTTGTCTCTTGATATTAAGCACTTGACACCCTGTGTGTACTTAATGAAGATTCCACTTGCCTGTAGGAATGTGAAGAACTGATGGCCAAAGGGATTAATGGTACTGGGCAAGGATTTGACCTTCCTGGGAGACGGTTGGGTGGATTCTCCCATCACCCATCTCCACCATCATTTCGCCAGGCTGCATTGGCTGCAGCTGAAAGCCGAGCACGCCGTGGAGGTTTACTGCCTTCTGGACCTCAGCGTTTAGGTGGTAATCATAGCATTAAGTCGGCTTTGAGTCCAGTTCAAGCTGCCGCTATGGCTGCAGAAAGGAGACTGCATGATGACACATGGTGTGGATCAAGCTCTGCCAATGATGACACACATATCCATGAGAATACGAGTTTGATTGGACCTTCTGGGAGGCAAGAAATGCCCTGGAATTCTAATGATAGATCCATTCAGCCTACAATATGCAGGGAAACAGAAGATGGTGGAGCTAAATGGCAGTGCAATACCTGCACCTTGTTAAATGAGGTACAGTTTGTTTCTATGCTTGTATTCTATAAATTTGTTGGAATGCATATAATATTGATGGTTTAAAGCTGTTTTTCCAATTGGTTTTTGTGCTGTTTCTCACATTTCTTCTGCACTGCTGTGTGCTTAGTAAAATGTAATTTTATTACATGAGAAGGGATCATGCAAATAAATGGCTCGTGCTTGGCTCTTGGTCACTAACGACATATGATAAATCTCTCTGGTACTTCTAAAACTTGAGTACATACATTAAGGATGGAATACAGGCGATGTATGCAGTTTATTGGTGGGAAACAAGTGAACAGATGCAGGTTTTTTCTTGGGGGCTATAGCTTGATTAGCTCTTTTGTCAGATGAAAAGATGAAAATAATTGATGATAAGAACTTAGAACCAGATCCCCAAAGACAGCTTTTGAGGTTGGAGAACCTATAAGGTTCTTATAAACCCTGCCTCAGAATTCATACTTCTAATGTGGGCAGTCATGTTTTATATGTTGCATTTGTGTCTCAGCATTATATAAAAAGCGCTTTCCACAAATTTATTTCTGTAGGATTATCTCTTTCTTTTCAATGTGTTAAGTAAATAATAATAAGCATAAGAATTAGTTTTGGGTTAGTTATGTTCAGTGTGTATTGATGACCGGTAGTCTAGGTTGTATATAAATTAGGGACTTAGGATTCGGAATATGTTATGTTGTTGATTATGCTCAGACTAATTCAATTCTGGTTTCTCTAGCTCTCTCTCTCTGTCATCTCTCTCTGCCTCGTTCTTTCTTCTCTTCCCTCCTCATACCTCTTTCATACACCACAATGATGCTCAGCCTAAAGCATAAATGGTCATGAAACTTGCTGAGGATATTTTCTATTCTCCCTCCCTCTCTCCTCCCACACCATCATATTGACCAAATCAGTGGTAACTTAAGTTGCTGCACAAAAGTTTGTTCAACGCTAATCATAAAACATTGGATTTGTGTCATTAGTAACAGTTCCTCTGTTGGTTTTGTTGCAGTCGATTGCTCTGGAATGCGAAGCCTGTGGAACACAAAGGCAGAAAAATGTCGCCAAGTCCAAGATGTGGTCTTGCAAATTTTGTACCCTTGAAAACAGGGTTGACATAGATAGATGCTTAGCTTGTGGAGAATGGAGATATTCATATGGCCCACCGGTCTCCGTTCGCGGGCCATATGTCGGCACCTGAGTCTGATTGGACGTAAGGAAAGAAAGTCAAAGGAACCTATGCAAATTGATTGGCAACTTAATCACATGTGCCTTTCATATGTACATAATTCTAGCAATGAAACTCTGGTATATTGAAGTAACACTGGATACAAAGATTTTTTTTTTTTTTTTTTTCTATAAAATGGATACAAAGATGTTAATAGTGTGTATTGTGGCAAGTGAAGCTGTTGGTAGAACATGGAAATACAATAACTGCAAGTTGTCAAATTGATATGTGTAATATGAAAATACAATAAATGTTTTTCTTCAGTCTTCATCTAAGGGATTTGGAGTTAATACAGCTTAAGGAATTTCAGTTTTGTCTGGTCCAAGATTTTTTTTTTGGCCAAACTAGTCTATGATTTCACTCATCTATTTTATCTATAGGAATTGTCTTACTCTTTTGATAAATGGTAAAATCATTTGAAGCAATTCAGACATGTACGAAGAAGATTATTGGAGGCGCCTTTGAGAAGGAAGATCAAGCAATATGAAGTGCTCTAAAAAAGGGTAGATGAACATTGAAGAAAACACTTAGGGCATGTTTGGTATGGGGAAGATTTAAAAAGGGAAAGGAATTTAAAAGAGGAAAGGAATAGAAGAGAAGATTGAGAGGGAAATTAAAAAATTGAGCTGTTTGGTAGATATGGGAAATGAACTTAAGTTGAGGGAAAATAAATTGTTTGGTATGAAGAATTTGGTGTTGGTTAAATGGGAAGGTGAAGCGAAATTCCTAAAATGCCCCTGTGTTCGTTCGAACGAAAAAATTACGTTAGAACGTAATAGGCACCCAATTGCTTGCGTTTGAACGTAAAATCTGACAGTGACTTGAGGTTTACATCAACAATTTCACAACCCTACGACAAAAACTAGACCACAAGAACATAGAAACTAAACAAAGACGCGGTAGAGGAATGGATGAAGGAACAGTTTAAATGGAAAGAACATAGGGTTGAGAAGAATTCAAAAAGAGGAAGCCGATGGTGGTGGTCTAGACTTTCCTCTCCCGCGACGGTGCTTGGTAGAGAGGAAGAAGACGGCGAAGATGATGGAAGAGAGTCGAAGCTCTTTGTTCTCCTCGCGCTACGTTCGCTTCGACGTCGGGTCCTGCGTGGGCGTGGTGGAGGGTGAGGGAAGAAAGGAATGTCGCCGGCGACGATGATGAAGAAGGTGAGAGTCACCGGTGACGGAAATGGAGAAGGAAGGATCAGATTTAAATCCGCGGCTCTTTTGAAACAGATCCACTGTTAACGAGGGACTTTTTTGTCCAATAATTTCAATCTCCCGGGAAACTTTCACAATCATGCCACTTTTTGAGAGATTCAATTTTTCCACGTTTAAGGGAAGATCGAGCCAGGTGGAAAGCGAGGTTGACAGGAGATTTGCGCACCAAACGGTTTTCTGCGTGGGAAGCTTGGCAAATTCTCATTCCATCTCATGAAATTCGTGTATCAAACGGGTCCTTAATAAAGTTCTTTTGGTTAACAATTTGCCTAAAGATTTAACGTTAATAGAGCATAAAGATATTGTACGATTCATATAATTGATCCTATCTATAGCAATACGAATTCTTATCATTATTATTTTGCTCTTTTGAATTGGACATGAGATTATTGAAACCTTGAATTATATGGAATTTCAACCTCATCCAAGTCATTAGATTTATCACAAGGCTCATATTGAAGTCTATATAATGCAATTTTGAATCTTGGAGGACCAACAAAAGCAATAAAATGAAGCTGAATGAAAACTGAGTTATTGAATTCAATATGTAAAAGTCATACGCTTTGAAATGGTATTCTGTACGATTTTTCAAATGGGATCAGACATGTGACGCGGAGGAAAGGACGAACAAAGTTGACTTGAGTTATTTTTTTTTTTTTTGGGGCCTAAAAGTTGACTCACTCAAGTTAAAGAAGAGCACAAGCAAAAAATAATTAAATAAAAGTTGAAAGGAAGGTTTCAATCATCCAAATATTTTAGGGAAATCCCTTTAAGGTCCAAAAAAAAAGACAAAAAAAAAAAAAAAAGTCAAAAAGGTTTCAATCAGAAAATTTTAATGTTAAATGATTCTCAAAAACAACTTCTTTAATGAAATGATTCTCATAACAACTTCTTTATAAATGATTAACAATTTTATATTTTAACAATTTTTATGACTTTCTTGACATCGAATTTTCTCTAGGACTTTTTTGACAAGTGACCTTAAAGATGCTAGTGTTGTCTTTCTCTTTTGGAATGTATATGACATGAACGGTTAGATTCTACATAGGAAAATACTGAAAATCCCTCAGAGCTTTACGTAATTCATTTCAAACTACAAGATTGAATTATAAATTTTGTCTTATATTTAAGACTTAAAATAGTATTATATTTGGTCTCAAATTGTAAATTTCCCGAATAAATTTTTGTCCCTATTTATTACTACCTTCAGTCTTAAATATAGAAAGAGTGAAACAAATTATACTTATAAATTTAGATTATAAGATTATATTTAGAAATAAAATAAAAATAAAAATCATGATAGAGTAAAAATACATACATAAATTTACTCTAATTTATTTGATTAATAAGTTCACTTTTACATATTGTACTCTAATTTATTATCATTTATCATACATTTTTTCTCATAAAAATTATTATTTTATTTTAAGAAATTTATGTGAGTTTTTTTATAAAATAAATCTTTAATTTTTATTAATATATAATAAATTATAAATGCTTTTATTTAATATATAATTAATTTCAATTAAAATTTTGTTTATTTAAAATATATTTAAATTCAAATGTCCAATATTGTCATTTTGAATATATTTAAATTATTTAATTTTAAAATTTAAATTAATACATATTTAATGATAAAAGTTAACTCTTACGAGTTTACCGATATCTTTAAAATGTTTATTTTTGATCACTAAATAAACTCGAGAGTTTGACAATCTTGATTATATATCTGTGTTGGGTCCCATTTTTAATTCTACTTTGTGTGTGTAGAACTGTCTTTCATTTTCTTCTCACTGCAAAATCAACTTGAGAAGTATAAACCCCGATATATATATATATATATATATATATATATATATATATATATATATATGACTTTACAAATCCTTATAAAAGTGATTAATAATAATAATTAATATTTTTTTTCTAAAACACTCATAGTTTTTCAAGAAATTATTATTATTCTCAAAAAACTAATGAGTATTAATTGAGGGAAAAATTACAAATATGGGGAAATTTTTAAAGGCATAAATTAGAAAAAATTGGTACACATTAATTAATTTTATCCTATAAAAAATGAAGGGAAAATACTTTAAAATATTGAAATTTTAATTGAGAATCTTGCTCATTTATTGACATTTTGGAAAAAGTCAATTAACAAAAATGCCCAATTTTACATAGAATTGAAAATCCTAAAATCCTTAATTGGAGTAATTTTTAATTAAATATTTTATATTCATTATTTGATTTTTAAAAGGTCAAAATTTTGGTTTAAAACAATGAGCCAAAGTATATACTTGATCCTCTAAATTTATATCACATTTTAATTTAGTTGCTTAAATTTACAAAGTAAATTTAGTTCCTCTAAATATAAAAATCTGCTTAAACTAAAACACCAGCTAAACAAGGGTTATAAAACTTGAACCTTCATCTGTAAATAGATGAAAACCTTACTACTCATACCAACAACCTGAATTGATAAATTGTGATTATCTTTTTTTTTTTTAAAAAAATGTCTTCTTCTTCTTGTTTTTCCCCCCTTAGCATTTGCTTCTCCATGGGGTAATGTGTATAAAACATACAAGGACAAATATCAGTGACGGCTCCAAGAATTTCAATGACGGGGTGAAAATAAAAAATATTATATCATAAATAAAAGTATTTAAAATACAATACAGACCTAATATACAAAAAATTGAAAGAAATCTCTCACATAATAGCCCCACTTGCATTAGGGTTGGCGGCACTGTCCACCAAGAATGGACTATGTATATTCCCACAAATTACTTTCCGATCCATAATATAAGACATATTTAGGAAGTTAATTTTGTCCTAAATATAAGACATAGTTTTCATATTCATTAACAATAATCAAGGAAGATAATGAATAAATTTTTTTAGGAAAGATAATGACTAAGGTGTTTTAGAAAATACATATCAAATTAATTTACTAAACTAACTTCCTTAATCTATCTAAATTAGGTAAATATATCTTATATTTAGGACCAAAGGAGTACTAACTAGATTTTTAAAATACAAATGATGAAATACAATAGAATCAAACAAGCTTGGCTTATTAAACTTTTATATTCATGTAGATAACTCCTTATATTTTGTTAACATACAACAATTTCAAACTCAAAAGTTAAGGACTAAACATAAGTGATTATGTGAAATACTATATATTGAAATCAAAAGATAAATAAATTATATATAATAAATTTCTCTTGCATGTGGGGTCACTCCTAGACCCCCTAAATCCGCCCGTGAGGAAGATGCAAGAAAATAAACTAAATAAAAGGAAAAAAAATATTGGAGAAGAAAACATGCATTTTGGTTGGCTTAGGGATGAAAACATAAGAAGGTTCCAATTGAGAGATTGACTCTTAGAATGATTCAATTCAAATTAATTAATTAAAAATCAAACAAAAGGGGGACGAAATTTAAAGGAAAAGAATGACAGGTCCACTCTTGTCATGTAGTAAGAAGAAGAAGAATGAAACATTCAAAGCTTCCCCAGCCAAATTCAGAAACCAAACATTGACATTACTTGTGAAAAAAAGCATTTTACTTGGATCACTACTTTATACTTTTTGTAATTTGTAAATTGTAATATGGAAAAATTGCATTGAAGTTCCAAGCTACGAAAAATACTACTAAAAGATCTCTTTAAATCTCCAATTTGCCGGAAGGTCCCATGAAATTTTGGGTAATATAATCGAAATTTTAAAAGACTCAAGTATCTTTAGTGTGAGTTGTTTCTCCTGTGTTACACGACATAAAGACTTGTCAATGATCGCTTATGTACTTGTCATTAGCCGCCCATAGACTTATTAATGAGGGTCATTGACAGTGAGACAGCTGACATTAAGGGTACTTGATCTTTTGACATTTTGATTATATGACCCCAAAAGTTTCATTGGATTTATCTATAAATTGGAGATTTTAAGGGACATTTTAGTTGTATTTTTTTAGTTTGGGTCCTTTGTATAATTTTTCCTTGTAAAAATATTTCACGCTATATCTTTTTTGGCTCGGAATTCACGCTATATCTTCTCATAAAGTAGCGAGTAAATGATAAGACTGCGGTGAATCGAATTTGAAACATTCCACCATTAAAGTATGAGGTACTCCTTCTGGTCCTTATTATAAGGCACCAACTACCTATTTCTCGCAGACCAAAGAATGGAGGTTAAGTCATTAATGAGGTCTAAAAGTAATAAATGTTTCCAACTTTACCCCTACTTTACTGATGTAGGTTTAAATGAGTTAGTTAAAAATGAGGGCATAATGGAAAAATAGTAATAAATGAGTTAGTTAAAGTAAGTTGGTGCCTTATAATAAGGACCAAAAAATGTTGGTGGTTGGTGCCTTATAATAAGGACCAGAGGGAATATATGCTAGTGGGCTATAAGATTATTGGCATCTACCGTGTTCATTCAACAACAAAGATTAATATAAATGTATTTCACACACACAAAAACATTTCTTATTTATTTTTGAAACTTGTAGATTTGTATTTTAAAATTTTCTTAAAAAAAATAATGGATTTTTCATATTAACATTGAATAAATTTTTATTTTATTTTGGATTAAGGGACAAAAATACTCGTAAACTTTTTTCAAAAGTATACCTGACACCATAAATTTTTCTATGGTGCAAAAATGGGGAAAAGCACCAAAATAAGATTTTTTTTGCAAAAAAAATATATCTAATTAAAACAAATTGGAAACATTTTACAAAGTAATGCAGTTAATGGCGTCACCTGACACGATGCCACTAGTGACGTAAAAGGGGTGTACATGGCTGACTCTTTTGTGTCAGTGGCGTAAGGGATGCTCACGCCACTCAATTATTGAGTGGCGTGAGGGATGCATACGCCACTCAATCTCTGAGTGGCGTATGCTTCCTTAAAAAAAAATTAATATTAAATATAATAATAATAATAAATGATAAAAAAATAATTTAAAGCTCTACTTTATTTAATTTGGAGTCAAAAGAAAGAAAGTATGGAGCTGAAATAACTAGACGCCCTTTGAAAGATTATATGGTATAATTTGGTTATAACAACAGATCCCAAAATAAGGGGATCTATATATTTGTTATACACTTTTTATACAAATCCCAAAATCAATACGGTTGCTATACAAATATTTGGTGTATAACAAATATATAGATCCCCCGTATTGGGATGCATTGTTATAACCAAATTGTACCGCGTAATCTTTTAAAAGACGTTCTTAGTGAGTTATTTCAATTATGCTTTCTTTCTTTGACTCCAAATTAAATGAAGTAGAGCTTTAAATTATTCCATTTTTTATCATTTATCATTATTATATATTATTATTATTATATTTAATATTAATTTTTTTTAAGGAAGCATACGCCACTCGAGATTGAGTCGCGTATGCATCCCTCATGCCACTCAATAATTGAGTGGTGTGAGGATCCCTCACGCCACTCAATTATTGAGTGACGTGAGCATCCCTTACACCACTAAAGTGTCAGTGGCATAAACCCCTTTTACGTCACTAGTAGCGTGAGCATTACATTGGTAAAATGTTTCTAATCTGCTTTAATCAGGTATATTTTTTTTACAAAAAAGTCTTATTTTGGTGCTTTTCCCTGCAAAAATGCTATGAACTTTTGAAGATGGGGAAAAAATGTCAACATTGTTGACTTGCATAAACTTCCGTTTTGTGAGACCCACATTATTATTTTGTAATGATTATTTAATTATAAAAAACTCTCCACACTCTCTTCCTCCACCCTCTTCCTCTTCAGTCAGACCCTCCCCTGTGATTTCTCCAGTCATCAGCTGCAAGGGGACTCACTTGGACGGGCACAAGAGAATCTTGAAGAATGCTACGAGGTTAGTGAACAAGTACCATGATCCCATCATTGAACAAAGAATCAAACATTGGAAGGAAGACACCAAGACTAAAACTGAGGACTTGCTTGATGTTATGATTCCTCTCAAGGATGCTGATAGTAAACTCCTATTGACTGCAGCAAATCAAAACTCAAATTACAATTGAAGCTTCTTGTTTTTCTAAGAAATTGAATAATATATATATATATATATAAAGCAATAAGCAAAATTAACTGGAACTTAATTTATTTTGACGGAGCTTGTAGTAGACAATCGCCGTAGATTGGGCACTCGCAGAAGTGTTGAAACAGCCAAAACTTCTAAAAAATGCCACCGATCGTTGAATTGGACCAAGTAGTAGGAAAGGAAAGGCTCGTTGGAAAGATAGAAAGTGGAGTTTTTTTTTTATTTTTAAAATTAAATAATCATTAAAAATAATAATAAGGGTCCCACAAACAGAAGTTTGTGTAAGGTATTGGCATTTTTGGCCCATTTTGAAAAGTTCATATGCATTGTTATATCTAAAAAAACTTATGGTACCAAGTGCATGAAAAAAGTTTATGGGTACAGATGAAGTAATATACGCTATATTTCTTAAATGATTATCGTTGAAATTACAATTTGATTTCGAGGAGACCTTTGTGGATATTATACAAATGAAGGGATGTATCGAAAATTGTAAAAATAAGGAAATTACAATTTGATTTCGGGAGACCTTTGTGGTTTTTATATTTGCTTATAACAACCATGGGATGGATGTATATTTTGTAAATATAAAAATTATATTATTTTTAACATAGAGAAATCAATAATTTCTTCTTCTTGTTTTTATTTTTTTTGGAAAATCAAGTATTTTATTTATGTAAGATTCATCCAGTATTTCGTATCATCGATTAATTTATACTACTATTTGAGTTGTGGAAGGTCTCCAACTGGAAAAGTTCTCACAAGTGATTTATTTTACTATCAAGAGTCAAATTAAATATTTTATTTTAAATGGTCAAACCCACTTGAACCAATTGTAGTTAGAAATATTTTGAATTTAAAACTTATTCTTATTAAAAATAAATATTTGACAATACTCCTCTGCTCCTTATTATAAGGCACCAACTAGCAAGTTTATTTGGTCCTTTTTATAAGGCATTTTCTTGTTCTCAAAGAGCATTAATTATTATTTTTTTCCATATATGCCCATCATTAATAGGGGCAATGAGTGAGAGTAATAATAATATAATATTCGAGTTTAGTGCAACTAGTAGGGGTAATATTGGAAATTACTTAAATTTTAGGACAACTTTATTGACTTTAACTGTTTTTATTAGTTTGTGAGAAAAGTTAGTTGGTGTCTTATAATAAGAACCAGAGGGAGTAGCTAACGACAAATATCAGTGAAAAGTTTATATTTGGATTTTTTTTATATAAATACTTAGATATTTAAGTCAAGATGCCCAGTAAAATTTTCAAACAAATACTTTTTTACTTATTTTTTCATAACTAAATTTTTTTATTTTATACTGGGAACACACTTATTCCCTCCGGTCCTTATTATAAGGCACCAAATAACAAGTTTATTTGGTCCTTTTTAAGGCACTTACTTGTTTCAATGATCATTGATTATTTTTTCCATGTTTGCCCTTAATTAATAAAAGTAATGGGTAAGAATAATAATTAATATAATATTAGAGTTTAATGCAATTATAGTAAGGGTAATATTGAAAATTACTTAAATTCTACGACAACTTTATTAACTTTAACTACTTTTATTGATTTGTGAGAAAAGTTAGTTAGTGCCTTTGAACTCTTTATTAGTGTGTGATAGTTGGGTGTAATGGCTTTTTTTTTTTTTTTAACTTTGAACTCCTTTATTCTTAATGTGTGATAGTTGGGTGTAATGGCTCTTTTATTTTTAAATTATTCTCTCAAGAATTTTACATATCCTAAATTATCAAGTAGTGCAACTAAAAGTCAACACAACACGTTTAGTGAAAAGGACAAAATTGTGTTCTTTCTTATACTTTGGTGACAATATTGCACCACTCGATAATCGAGGATATCTAGTACTTTTACAAAATAGATTTAGGGAAAATTGTCAAAAAAATTAATAGTTTTTAAGATGCAAATGTCATAATTATTTAAATATTATATTCTATTGGTGGGAAAAAAATAAATTAAATTATTGATCTTAGGTTTGTCAGGTGATATTTGAGAGCAATTTTTTTTTTAAAAAAAAGCATTCATGCTAACAATTCCACGTCACACTAATTGCTTGAATAGCAAGTTTCAATAAACAACATGAATGCATATGTAAGCAAATAAATAGATAAACAACAACAACAAGCCTCACCACCTCATTAGGTGATGAGGCGGTATGAATCGTATAAAATTATTCTGTTTTATTCACAGCCAAATCTTTTAATTGATTGCTAATCGAAAAATTGTCTCATTCCAATAATTTCATAGTGTTATTTTTTATTTTTCTCCACCTTTTTCAGATAAATTCATGTTGTTTGATACTTTGATTTAGGGGGTGTTCATGGGCAGGGCTGGGTAGGACGAGATCCTTGCCTAATGCCCTGCCTGAAAGATCACTGGACAAAAAAATGCAACCTAGTGCCCGACCCTACCTGATAAAAGCCCTAACATTTTTTGGCAGGGCGATAATGGGCTGGGCAGGGCGGCCCTTCTATACCCAAGTGGCGATAGCCTGTCATACCCTATGTGAAAAAAACTATTTAAGTAACTAAAAAATTAAATAACATCAATAATTCTACACTTTTAAATATTTTAATATAAGTCTACAAATTAAGTTCTAAAATTAAAATAAACAACCATATGTCTTAACAAGGCATCAAAAAATAGTCCATAATTCATTAAATACAAGACATCAGAAAATAGAAATTAAAGCCTTGTAGACATTCAAAACTTCTAGAGGTTGCATCAAAGCCCCAAAATGTCAAAAAGGAATGGTTGAAGTCGAAGATAATCAGATACAGGCTTGCGTCGCGGCTAAGGCATCTGAGTCCGACAATGACAAAAAGGAATGGTTGAAGTCGAAGATAATCAGAACACCCCAATATCTAATAGTTACGATAACATAAAATTTCAAGATTTTTATAAATAATTACTGAAATTCGAGATAAACAACTTTGGGAAGTGTTACCGTCGCATTTGTACTGGGACAAGTGCAAGGCTACTTATTACAATAATGTAAATTCAAACTTAAGCAAAAATGTATTTTATTCTAAATAAAATAAAATAAAATAAAACAGAATTAGCTGAAGGTGCTTCCTCATTTATCACTACTAGCCCCAACCCTTGGCACCTGTTTCACTGAAATTCTGCTCCCCCGAAGGATCATCGCAACCCATGAACACAAACATCAGCAATTGCTGGTATTCCTAATAAAACACAATTTAAATGGCACAAATATATTATTCAAAGCAAACATACATAATCATGTGGTAATTGCATCAAATGTTATTCATTATCTTTTAAATTTATTTAGACCCAGGAAAGCCCCCGCTACCTATTTAGTGGGAAAATAACCATGGTAGACACAGGAAACCCCGCTAAAGTGTACCCCGTGACCTAGGAAACCCCGCTACCACAATCAATCAAATTGGCCATAAAAACTTCTTCCTAGTGTGCACACATCTTCCCAAAGTTGCTACTAGTGTCTCGGAAAACCCTGCGACACCACTTTGGGAAGAACGGATATCATCGATTCACATCAAATAATATATCGAGGGCATAAAGCCCGATTGTATTCATCACTTTGGGAGGTACCATCCCAAAGCTATCATCCCACTGTTAAATTATTTCAAATACACACATAATAAAATTCCAAATGCAATCATTGAAATTTTGTCTCTATTTTATCATGAGATTTCCTAAATTAAACTATTAAGTATATACTCATGGGTTCCTATAAAGTCGTCATGAGAAATTCTCATGACCATCATTTAAACCCCTGGCTCTATTCATTATCCCTTTTACTCATAGGCTTCCTATAAGGTTGTCATGAGAAATTCTCATGACCATCATCATTTAAGCCCATGGCTCTACTCCTACTCATTATCCTTTTTACTCATGGGTTTCCTATAAGGTTGTCATGAGAAATTCTCATGACCATCATTTAAACTTGTAGCTCTACTCCTACTCATTATCCCTTTTACTCATGGGTTTCCTATAAGGTTGACATGAGAAATTCTCATGACCATCACTTAAACTCATGGCCCTACTCCTACTTATTATCCCTTTTTTTGGCTTTACTTCCGATAATGTTATTATGAGAACTCATAACTCTTATGGTACTCATGATAATAAGTATCAGTTGATGTTTTCAGACTTCTAATCATGTGATTAAAATAATTGGTACTTTGAGAATCCCATCTAAATCCTTAGGAGCTTTATCATCATCTGAATGAAAAATTGGTGCTTGTGAGAACCCATAACTTTTATGGTCCTCGTGAGTTATAAAACCCATATTTAAAATAATACTCATGGGTTCCTATACGCTTATCATAAGAACCCATCATAAATGGTATATTCAATGATATTACATATATTAATGAAAGGATGTATATATAAATATATATAAATTTCAATTACAAAGTCGAGGCACCCAAAACCAACTACGTACAACTATATTCAATGGCAAATAGTTTGGCAAAGAAAGTTATCACGCAAGTCAAGAATGGAGAAATATATATGTATGCAATTCAATTACAAAACCGAGGCAACCAAAACCAATCACGTACAGGTATATTCAATGATAAATAGTTTTGCAAAGGAAGTTGATCACGCAAGCCAAGAATGGAGAATTATATATGTATACAGGGGGTGAGAGGTGTTTTGTTTTCATAAAGAAATTCCTTCTGGGATTATGATTACCCACCAAGATTCATATAAAATTAACCTAAGACTCATGAGATTAGGATTACCTGATCTCCGTCTTGCTAACCTCCTAGAAAAATGATTGGGTAAAGGTGCAATTTTACACATGAAGTTTACCCCCAGGAGCGTTCAGCACCACGAAGTTTTTTCTGGAGCAAAAGTACACACGAAGTTACGTTTTGGGAGCGCCCAGCACCACGGGCGTTAGTTGACCGTTAACTTGGATGGAACGCTGACGTGGCACTTATTTGACTGACACGCTGACGTGGACGATGGTAAGTAAAAAAAATTACCATTTTGGCCTTAGTTTTAAATAAAAATTACCCTTTTGCCCTTAGTTTTAAATAAATAAAAACTAAAAATACCCTTCTCTTCGGTGGCCCCACCATCGGCCACCCCACCGTCGGCGGCCGACCACCGCCGGGGGTGGGCCGCAGGGACCCACCGGGGTAATTTTAGTTTTAGTTTTAGTTTTCTTTTTCAAAAGTTAGGGCAAAAGTGTAATTTTACCCGCGTTACGGCTCACTTCCATCCAAGTTAATCTGGCCAACTAACGCCCGTGGTGCCGGGTGCTCCCAAAGCGTAACGTGTGTACTTTGCTCCGTAAAACTTCGTGGTGCCGGACGCTCCCTGGGTAAACTTCATGTGTAAAATTGCACCTTTACCCAAAATGATTTGACGAGAGTACGAGAGGAGGATGCAGAGCGAGAAGAAAAGTGTCGAGCGTTTTCTAGGTTTAGGAGGCTAGACCTAAGTTTATAATTAAAATCTAGGGTTTTAGCTATGGGTCGGGCTCTTTAATTATTGTCATTTAATAAATTAACAATACAAACATTATTAATTTCTAAATTTTACTATTATTATTCTTATTATTTTAATCTATTATTATTATTGTTATTTCTATTATTAATCGGGGTATTACATAATCGATATGAAGATATTTTTTTATAAGTTATATAATTTGCAAAAATATATAATTCTATTTTATAAAAAAAAAATATAAAATATAAAATACTTTTTTTATTCTATTAAAAATAAAAATATTATATACATTATCGGGCAGGCCAAATGGGTAGGGCGGCTACCATGCTCGATGCCCAACCCCGCCTCGCAAAATGCCCACCAATTTTGTTTGGGCCGCTTTTCTTAGGGCGAGAGCAGGCAATTTTTCATTGGGCACGGGGGCGGGCAGTAAGGTGGCAAATGGGCATCATGAACACCCTTACTTTGATCTACTATTCTCACCGTATATTTAATATTGGAATTTTGGATCTAAATTTCATGGATTATGAATAAGAAATAGGTTGGAGAAGAAGAGGAAAAAGAAAGAAAAATGAGTGTGTGGATAGAAGCTTCACATGGATAAACGAAGAGAAGTAAAATGGTATATAAGCCTCAATTTCAAACTTCTAAATTGGGCTCTGGCCAACCCATTTTTGTGGAGGGCGAGGATGTAGGTGGGCCTTGGTTTACTACATGCACTTTTGTGGCGGCTTGGCCACGTGCCGCCTACCTCGATTCACGTGTGTGTGAAATTAAAATTAATTTCTTATTAAGTTATTTTTAGTTTTGTCCAAACAATTCCTAAAATTTTATTAATTCCTTTTTGCTCCTCCGTGATTCTCCCAACCGGCCGGTAGGTGGACCTCATTTCGGATCGAAATGTTGTGATCGATCCGTTTTGGTGTGTCTCGTTTGTAAGACGCGCCGCTCACCCACAAGAGTCACCATTTGCTTCTATCCGCTATATTCGGTATGTCTATTCGCACGACGCACTTGTTCGCTCGCAAGAGTCGAGTCCATTTGATCAATTTTTGTTATATATAAATAGTATGTGCTAGTGACAGAAAATCTATCTCAAACACTCATCTCTAATATACTACATAATGCACTCTACAATAATCTTTTGTGCGATTCGAAAGTAGTCTCGTTGTGTTCGTTCGGGCTTCGATTGATATTGTCATCATTCTCAAGACACAATCCGTTTTATCTTGGGAGACAATTGGACATGCTAAGGATACAACGCTTCAATATCATTATCATATTTCGACGCCTTGTAAGTTTTTTCGCTTTTTCATAGCATACATAATTGTTATATGTATACGATTGTCATTTTAGTTATGCGATTCTTATCTTAGTGAAATTTCCACATTAAAAGTATTTTCGACAACATTTAATTGCCGTTTTTTGAACATGGCATAAACATTGACACTAGAAGAAAAAAATCCATAATTTTTTCCCTTTTTTCTTGAGGTTAATAGCTAAAAAGTGTTTTTTTTAATACATTTGTTACTTTGTGTGAAAAGAGAAAAACGTGCCCAAAAAAGAAAAAGGGACAAGAACTGAGAAATTCCGTGGCTGAGTCTGTGGTTGGGGCTCTGTTACGGACCTGGATAAGGACCAATCGCAATAGGGCCCAAACGCAGACAAGTATATCCGATCCGCTATAACAGCGATCCGAAGATATCTCAACTACCCCGGAAATATAGGAGCGTATGCGTAGGGAGATAGGCAGTTCAGATTACAAGCCAGATATATCGCGAATGCCGCCCCTGGCCAAACACCCTAAGGTACACGCGCTCTAAACCTAGACTACTTTACATACCGCCACACCGAGCACACACCCCACCCTGGCTAAGAGCCCGGTTGTGTTCAAGATGATCTCGTCTCGCCCGTGTGTTTCTACATACACACCTAGGCCGAGACCCTTGATCCAATATCAAATCACCACCCATACACGCGGCCGGACATCTCGTGTTCTACACTGCAAGCTGGCGCCACCGTGGGGATCGATAAACTTCAATTCCCGTGACCAATGAGGGTTAATACGCGCAATACTAGCCGAAGCAATGTGAGATGGTTCGAACAACCGAAGAACAACGTCAACCACCTCGGCAACCACAACACACCGAGCAAGCCGACCAACCCTATCGGTGGTAATGAGCAGACGACGAAGACCCGCTATCGCAGCGGAAGAAAGCTTTGAGGAACCTCATGTCCCGAATCACGATCAACCCGAAAAGAAAATGAGTCCGAAACGGGTTCATCGGCCGCGAGGACATTGCCGCGAACCACAAAAATCCAACCCGATGTAAATCAGAGGCCCGGCCCAAAATCCGACTTCCCGGCACTCCATAACGGACACCGCCATGATCAAACGTATCGAGAATATGGACAAACGTTATACTCTTCAATTTCAACGCATGGACGAGCGGGCCGAAGAAGGGAATCTAGAGACACCAGCTATGATCGGGATGACAAAACATGGGAACCCGACCAAGAAGGTCATAGTTTCCGACGGAAGAGGACAATAGACAATACAAGAAGGGTGGCCTCTTCCGCCAAAGAATCAAGAAGGGAGAAATTGTCCCGGATCGAAGGGTCGTCCCGGCCTCCCCCACATGATTCTCGGCAAGGAAGATACGCCGAAGGCAAAGCCAGCAGCCCCTTTTCACCCGAGATCCTCAGGGCACGTTTCCCAGGGAAGTTGAACCTCACCGAGTTCAGCAAGTACGACGGATCGCAGGACCCAACGACTCATTTAGACGATTTCCAAACGATCATGATGTGTATAGGCCTTGGAGAACCCATCATAAGTAGGGTTTTCGCCACAACCCTAAAGGGACCAGCCTTAAAATGGTTACAAACCCTGACCCCAGGGTCGATAACTAAATTTGATGACCTGGCAAAGGCTTTCGAGTTACAATTCGCAACTAGTAAGAAACAGCAAGTCTCAAGATACCTTATCCAAAATCAAGCAATGCCCGGCGAATTACTCCAAAGCTACTTGGATCGCTTCAACCATGCGGCCTGCAAGTCCCGAAGTTAAAGGAGGAAGTGCATGTACACCTCTTGGCCGATGGCCTAGACAGCCTCGAGCCGACTAGTCGAATCATTTTTCAAAGAGCCGGCTAAGAGCTTAAAAGACTTCATGACACGGTCAAAGAAGTACCTTGAGGTGGAACAAATGCGCCAAGCAAATGCTCAAAGGGACCCGGACAAGAATACCCTGCCAAGGGATAAAGGCCAGTCCGAGGGTCGCAAGCAAGATCGTCGTGGAAAAGGACCAGATAGTAAACAATTTAAGCCAAGGACGGACTCGAAGAATAAATATGACCATTATACCCCTCTTAATGTGCCCCGTCCCGGCCTATGGAGGGAAGTAGCGTCGACCGAGATGCAGAAGGTCGAAAACCTCATCCCTCAGAAACGGTCCAATACGGACCGGTCCCGTTATTGTTCCTTTCACGATTGTAAGGGGCATACCACGGATCAATGCTATGAACTCGGGATGCCATCGAGAAATTCATCCGAGAAGGAAAGCCGCGTCAATACGTGATTAAAACGCAGGGCGCGCAAAGGAAAACGAAGCAGGATGACCGATCGAACAGCCCGGACCCTGAGAGAAAAAGAGAGGGCAAGAGGCGGCTTCGGCATTTGAGGACAGCGGATTTCCGAGGCCGAGTTCGATTGCAATGTTATCAGTGGAGCTTTGAGGGGGAGGAGATACGGCGAGCCAAAGGAGGAAATATCTAAAGGAAGTCCTCTCAATAAGGGACCGACCTAAGTTTAAAGAAGAATCACACGTGACTGACAAAACCGGACGACCTCACCATGTTCACAAAAGAAGACATGGCCGACGTACTCCCTGGCCATCAAGATGGCCTTGTAATCACTGGAACATTGGTCAACTGCCGAGTCAAGAGGATATTTATAGACTCAGGGAGCTCGGCAGATATCATCATTTGGGATGCCTTCAAAAGAATGAACCTCGATCAGGAGGACCTGAAGCCATGCCAGACCACTCTCGTGGGGTTTAATGGCGAATTATCCCCTCCAAAGGGATATATGGATCTCCGACTCACTCTTGGAACAAAGAAATGTTTCAAATTCGAGAGAGTAAGATTTATTGTGGCTAACTTCCCATCCCCTTACAACATTATCCTGGGAAGACCAACAATCCACAATTGGGACATGCTGGTATCTACGAAGCATCAGAAGATAAAAA
>JAMWYP010000823.1:0-32420 GCA_025563575.1 Acacia pycnantha
ATTAGTATGCAAGATCTTAAAGATGATCGATTTGCTGCAATGTTTATGAACAAAATGTTAGCTAAAAAAGGCTTCTGGTGACATTTTACATATATTCACCTTTTTTTTTTTTTAGTTTTTTAATGACTTTGAACTTGTAACATTTACCCTCATTCAATATTTCAATTACTTTGAATTTATTAATTTTTCTAGTTATATGAACTGGCAAATTTTCTCATTTAAGTGTGTTAAATTATTAAAAAAAATGCTTAAAAATGAAGGATGAGAATATTCAGACCGTGGCCCGTGGGTAAAGTGGGAAATTAACCACAAAATTTTGTGAGGAATTACCCATAGAATTCTGTGGGAAATTACCCACGGAATTGCAGATGAAATTTCGTGGGAAATTGTCCCACGGAATTATGTCGCTAATTTCTGATGGAATCATTCTATCAAAAAATTCCGTGGGAAAATAGTGTCGGAATAAAATTCCGACAAAAAATGTCTTTGCACTATTTTTCTTCCATGGACTTTTTTATGTCAGAAACTTAATACCAACGGAATTTCGTCGGTAATTTGCGTCGCAAATGAAATTATCGACGGAATTCCGTCAGTGATAGCGTGTTTTTTGTTTTTTGTAGTGTGATGAGTGAATATATGTTTACATTTGTTACGGTAATAGTCACCAATGTAATTGGAATGATATTAGCCTCCTGCCCATCAGATTTTTAACCATCTCATGTATGGACCAAAATATTAGTTAAAAAGTAGTTACTACTCTTGTGAGGCACATCATTATAATTTTTACATGAATGAAGAATTTTACCCTTCATTTATTATAGTGTGAACTTTGTTTTCCTAAATAGAAGTACATATTTAAATATGAATAAAGTTGGAACGTTGTTAAATTTTAAAGCAGAATTAATAAAGTTTAAAGTTTTTATTTGTTTGTGTAAAACATATTGGAAGTGCCTTGTAAATAGGATAAGAAGAGTATAACATTAAATATATAAAAAATTTGTAATAATTTTCAAATATACTCTTAACAAAAGTCAATACTCCATTAAGGATCTAACTGGAAAATTGATTTTGGTCTTAAACGTAATCTATTTTTTATATTTGTCGATCTTTTTTTAATTTATCTCAGAACTATTGATGCTCCATCAATAATAATAAAGTAAGAGAGAGATGGAAAAAATTAAGGAAGATGGTTATAATATTTTAGAGAAAAAAAATGTTATATGAACTAATTTAATTAACTTCTTTAATTTTAATCATATTAGATAAACATATTTTACATTAAAGACCAAAGAGAGCATAGTATTAAAAATAATTAATTAATTGTATTGAAGAAAAAATATGGAAAAAAACATTAAATGCTCGAGATTATTCCCCTCCGGTCGTGATCTTCTTGCTCTCGCCATTGATAGATAGGGTTTTCGAGTTGCACAGTCACGATATCACATTTGGGTCGGCAGGTCGCCATCTTTTAGTTTCGGGTTGCGTTCTTGGGGCATTCTTGCCCTTTCGTCAGTCGGGTCTCCTATCGGTCCCATGTTATCTTCTTGGACCAGCGCCCCTTGTGCACACTGGGCCTGGGAAAGACATATCATTTCATTGATAACCAAAAATGAATATTACATGGTTCTTCTGAGAATGGTTTGAGGAGTCATAGCGGTATTGGGTGGACCAGGCCCCCTTTAGGATGGACCAAGATCAATGTGGATGGTGCTGTGAGTGTTGGTTCAGCTTTGGCGGGTTGTGGTGGTGTGTTTAGGAGTAATTCAGTCTCCTGGCTGTTTGGTTTCTGTAAGAGATTAGGCTGCTGCAGTACTCACATGGCTGAGGAGTGGGCCATTTTTTAAGCCTTGCATTTAACATGGGACATGAGGTTGAAAAGAGTTATCTTGGAGTCTGACGCGGATGAAGTTGTGAATTTAATCCTTGATTTTTCCTTCAATGCTGGCTGTCAGTTGCTTTTGGACATAAGGGAAATCTTAGAGCGTGATTGGGAAGTTCAATTGTGTGTTATTAATCGTGTCTCTAGTAGAGTTGAGGATGCTTTGGCTAAGATGGGTATTTCGGGTTCTTCTAATTTTGTCGAATGCCCTCTTTGTTTAAGATCTTGGATTAACCAAGACTGTGTGGGATTCATTTCCTCTCCTATGTTTGTAGTTTGGGTTCTTAACCCTCTCCTTTTAATCAAAAAGAAAAAAGGAAAGAAAATTACAAATTTACAACCACCAATAAACTTCGTCTTCACATGTATTTATTTATACTAAGTAAATATCCTGAACAGACTACTAAAACTATCGCTAATTACAACAATTACACAATTACATTTTTTTCCTCACTAACATGGTATTATCAACAGTTGGGAGACTCACCCACTATAGCCAGGTGCGCGACCCAGGTCGGATTCGGATTAGCCAGGACGAAGTTCTGGATATCAGATGGGTAACAAAAGAAACATGCTATTATCAATTGTCGACAGTCACCAGTCACCACGATGCGGGACAGCAAATCCATCATGACCTAAGATCTTTTTGGGTGATGTCTCCGAAAAAGGTTTTTTTTTTTTTCATTATTTATCTATTCTTAAATGAAGCTCATTCGGTTATGGAAAACTATAGTATTGATAAATGAAAATAAAAAACTTGAGTTAATTGATGTTTATACTAAATATAAGATATAGTTTTTATATTTGTCAAACTTTTTTTTTAGTTTGCCCCTGTTAATAATGCTCATTCAATAATAATTAAGTATGAGAGGGAATTAAAGAAGATGATTAGGGTATTTTAGAAAATATATGTTATATTAACTAGCTTAACCAATTTCCTTAATCTAATTAAATTAGGTAAATATCTTATACTAAGGATCATAGGGAGTATATGATAAACCAATAAGAAGACAGAAGGAACGAAAATTAAAATTAACACTTGAGGTAACCACGGAAACATTACAATCACAACAACAATACATGCTGATGGCAATACATAAGAACAAGCAACGCAAGCATTATTACAAGTACAACAACAACTTCTCATTGAAGCTTTTTTTATTACATACGAAGGAGTTTATTTAACATCCTCACAGACACGAACGACTTGAGGATTTGAATCTCTCGATTTCTTAAGAAATTAACAGTGCTAATTTCAATAAAAGAAAAATACACAATATGTGAGAGGTTCACCATCCCACACACAACACTGTGTATCTTTCTTCTCTGAAATTAACACCTAATAATTGATGCTTTAATAAATTAACGAGACTCAAATTCCATGTATGACACAGATATTTAAAAATACGACAAATAAGATCCATAGTAGAGAAAGATAAGCCTGAAAAGTGGCTTCTACTGGGAAGTAAGATGAGCATCAATGTCTCTAGCAAGTTCAGTAGCGAAGTCCATTAGAGAGTGACTGTCAGGAATGTGATTTCCCAGCTTCTCATATTCCATAGTGATGTGCACCAAACCCCCTTTATCCTTTGGAATTGCATGAAAGGTAAAATTCAGGCTCTTGTAATCCTTGAGCACATCTCCCTCCACAACCCTCAAAGTGATCAGATTCTTGTCTGCATCTAGGGCTTCAATCACTTCCTTAGCCACACAGTTTTTCCCTTCTGCACAATTTATATATACAAAGTAAAACATATTCAATTCTTAGATATAACACATGCTCGAATTATTTTTAATCAGTATTGACTTCTCTATTAATTAAAAGGGCGGCCTAGCGGATAAAGCTCCCGCTAGGTGATGTGTGCAAAGGGATAGATGTGCACATCTTACCCGGCCACAATCGGAGAGACTATTTCCAGGATTTAAATCCGTGACCTCTAGAATCATATGGTAGCAACTTTACCGTTCCTTTGAGACTAACCCTCTTAGGCATTGATCTATTAATACATCAAATTTTATGCCTTTCATTAGAATATCGAGGTCCTAGGTTCTTTTGGTATGAATAAATATACTAAAGAGCAACCACTTTTTTTTACCCCCATAGCAGTAACGTGTAGTTAACTAAATTAAATGTATGTGAGAGAGAGAGAGAGTTGGGAAGTTACCATGGACGTAGTGCCAGGTGATAACAGAACCGACCTTGCCCCAACTTCCTTCAATAATAGCATGTTTAACTCTACCAGGAGAAACATTGGGAATATGGTGAGGCTTGCTGCTGAACATTTCATGGAACTTCTCTGCAGAAGCATTAATGTGCACATCAATTGCCACCTTCCCCATTAACTGTTCTTCATGTCCCTGTCCTGTGAGGCTCGCATCAATTTCTCTGCTCAATTCTGTCACAAACTGTGTCAAAGAGTGTGGATCTGGAATTCTCCCATGTAGCTTCTCATACTCAAGAGTCCAGTGAGCTACACTTCCCTTTTCCTTTGGATCCGCCTGAATTGTCGCCTTAAAGCTCTTGTAATTGTTCAGTATATCTCCCTCTATCACCCTGAAACATATCAGGTTCTTCGTTGGATCCACAGCTTCAATCACTTCCTTCGCCACACAGTGCTTCCCATCTGCGTAGTATCAGATACATTATGTATATGTATGTATGTATATATTATGTATGTATGATCAAGACCTACATCAAAAGTTAAAGGATTAATTACAATTGTTTCAGTGATGAGTTCATTCAAAATAGTTTAAGTACGCTATTTGATGTAAGTGATAAGCCTTAAGTGTGATTAATACGAAACTCTAATATGTAGTAACAACAAAATTCGACAGTATATATATATATACATAGGGTTTATCGTTTGTCATGTCACTTGACATAAGATTATGTCAAGTGAGCCCAAAACTACGTCGTTTTGGGAGTTAAGGAAATTAATGAATGGTGTTTTTGTATTTTTGTTTTAGTATTTATTATACGAATTTTACTAAAAGATCTTTCATTAATTCCCGACTTAAAACTACGCGTTTTGAGAGTTCATTAATTCATTTAACCTCAAAACGACGTAGATTTGGATTTGAGTAATGACGATAATATATATATATATATATATATATATAGATACATACATACATACATACATACATACATACATATATATATATATACTGTCGAATTTTATTGTTACTACATATTAGAGTTTCGTATTAATCACACTTAAGGCTTACCACTTACCATATATATATATATATATATATATATATATATATATATATATATATATATATATATATATATATAATATATATATATATATTCTCATAACCTTGAGCCACATAGTGTGCGACATTTCTTATAGATCTTATTACCAAGTATCCAAACAATTTACTAATCCGATTGAGGCTTTGTGATTAGGATGCCTCTCTCTAAAGATTTTTTGAACAACGTGGCATTCGAACTCACTTCGCCCACTTTAATTTGTAGTCTTATTGGTCCACCACTTTATCGAATAGTACCCTTGGGAAATTCTACAGTATATACTCAAAGAAGAACGCAAAAATCAAGCATGAGTAGGTAAATAAGAGAGTTAGACTTACCATGAACGTAATTCCAGACAACGATGGAGCCAACTTTTCCGAAATCACCTTGATGCTTAGTCACATTCTTGATCTTACCAGGAGTAACGTTGGCGATGTGATGAGGTTTGCTGCTCCAGATTTCATGAAACTGCTCAGCAGAGGCATTTAGGTGGACATCGATTTCAACTTTACCAATATGAGACATCTTTCTTAATTCTCTTTTGATAGATCAAAAAAGATATAAGCTAGTTCTTCAGAAGAAACCAGATAGATAGATATGTAATGCAAAGCCTATTTGCATGGACAACGAAGAAGGCTTTTGCCCTAACCCTTTATATAGGTCCATGTGTAATAAATATATATTACAGCTACGTAGTCCCCACTCCCCAGTAACTGTTTCCTGTTTCCCTACTAAGCTTGCGATTTGACTAGGTCCACGTGTAATAAATATCATAACTATGTAGTCCCCACGAACTGGTTTACCTGCAAAAAGCTTATTAGAGAGAGCTCATACGGCGAGATTTGATTTAGACGGTCTAGATCTGATCTAAGTTCTTAAAAATATATTTGTAAAAAAAAAATAAAAAATTATTTTAGTGAGTATATAATTTAAAATAAAGATAATCTTTTAACTACTATTCTTTTTAAAAAATGATTTTTAAAGAAACATTATTTTAGAAAAAATTAGATTTGGATCATTCAAAATCATATCTAAACAATCCAAATCTAATGAGCCCTCCTTAAAACTTAATAGGGAAACCGGTTCGGCCCTTGACAACCTGCTCCGCATTGCATTAGAGATTCCTTATTTTTTTTAAGGAAATAATTCATTTTGAATTAATTTTTTTATTACTTCAAGTGGCTTCGTATCAATTTTAAGTGCTAGACTAACATACTTAAATGTATTTTTCTATAACCACCAAGCGCTTGCCAGGTCAAGTGGTAAGGGGTTGTCCTAACTTAACCACACGTCTTGAGTTCGAGACGTGGGAATGCGGCAGGCGTGGGTGGTAGAGGCTTCCCCCCGAAAGGGGCCAACCCGGTCTCGGTCCGGATTAGTCTGGGGCCGTTGATGTGTCTGAAAGATGGCCTGCCCTAGGATATCGGACGCTCAAAGCAAAAAAAAAAAATGTATTTTTCTATAAAATGAAAAATTAATTGGTGCGGTTAAAGTTAGTTAGCGCGTACGGTCAAATTAAGTTTCAATCCAACTTACTGAGTAATATTATTGTTTTCGTCACGTCATGCCAGATGAGAGCTACTAATTTTGAATGGTTGTTATCAACATATGAATTATTGTACATCAAGTAGTTGAGAAATTAAATTTGAAATTGTACATCAAGTAGTTGAGAAATAAATTTGAAATCATCATCATCAATCAATCATCAACTCGATCTATATTAGGAAACTTGTAATACCTGCTAAAAAAACCTGACTTGATTAAAAATGGGTTGGGTTAACACACCTACAAAGATGACACATGTCACCTTCCATGAATGTAGGATCTCCATAACTTGAATTTAAATTTAGAAATTAAATTTTAAGTCTTAATTATATTAATAATTATCTAATTGTAATTCAAGCATACCACTCTGGTCCTATTTATAAGTCCAGTTTGACCAAAAAATTTGGTCCTATTTATAAGTCCATTTTGACCAAATAAATGAGATTTGTGACAATTTTGCCCATATATATTAATGATGATGAAAGAGATTGGCTAGCTATGTTAGGAAAAGAAAAAGATGAGAGAGATTTGACAATAAATTTTAAAAGGTGGGAATTCATAAATGAGGGTAAAGTTGGAAATTTGCTCTATAATCATTGAGATACCTAGCTTTCCTTGGTATGTGAGATTTGGTCAACCTGACTTATAAATAGGACCGTGGTACTCAAAAAGGAACCTTCTATTATTGAGGGATCTCCATAAAGTATATGAATAGTAATTAATAAAGGGATAGGATATTGCACTACCATTTTTTGTCACTACCAATGTCACTACTACTTTTACACCGTTAGATCAGAATCTCATCTACCTTTATCATTTCTCTCTCCTATTGAGATTCTAATCTAATGGTAAAAAGTGGTAGTGACCAAAAAATGGTAGTGACAATATCCTACCCCATTAATAAAATATTTAAACAAACGAGGTTATTACATACGAGTCGGGCAACACACCTACATGCATTGTTGTCAAACTCGCGAGTTGACTCTCCGAGTTTACCGTTTTTATGTTTCTACCTTACTAAATCGAGTTAAATTTCTAGTAAAATCGTGTCAGCTGTAAACTCGGATAAACTCACGAGTTTACACAACGAATTGACCGTTTTACATTTGTAACTTACAAAATCATGTTAACTTTTTCAATTTTGTCATCCTCAACGGCTTTATATATGAAATTTATAGAAATTTCTTTATTAAATATAATAAATTATGAATGTTGATATATTTACTTTTAATTATTTGGACTTAAAATATATTTAAATTAAATTGTTATCATTTTTATATTTTAATTATTCAATTATACACTGTTAATACATATTTAATGATAAAAATAAACTCTTACGAGTTTACCGATTCGAATTCACCATACGAGTTTATATCATTGTCACGAGTTTGCTTAGACTCGTGAGTTTGACAACCTTGCCTACAAGAATGACGATATATATGTGATTAATGGGGTTTGAATATAAGGAATGAAGTAAGTTCAATTTGAAATTATGAGTTAAATAAGGAAAAAAAATTATATTAATAATTATAATTACTTGTTGAATGCGAAAACAAGAAATTCACCTTTCATGATCGTTGGGATCTCCATACTAATTTTGAGTTTTAAGGGATAAATTGGATTAAAATATA
Source organism: Acacia pycnantha (assembly GCA_025563575.1). NCBI lineage: Eukaryota > Viridiplantae > Streptophyta > Magnoliopsida > Fabales > Fabaceae > Acacia > Acacia pycnantha. The sequence goes on from JAMWYP010000823.1 coordinate 8,315, forward strand.
AATGCGATCCTTTGCAAAAATGAAAAACTGTGATTAATGTTGTTTGAATATAAGGAATGAAGTAAGTTGAATTTTAAATTAAACGTGAAATAACTAATCATAATTACAATAATAATTGTATTTCCATGTTCTATGCATAATTTCACCTTCTATGATTGTAAAATCTCCTTAACTTGAATTTAAATTTAGACATTAAATCTGGATTTTTAATTATATTAATAATTATAAAATTGTGGTTCAAGCATACTCAAGAAGGGCACCTTCCATGATTAAGGGGATCTCCATAAATTCTATGAATAATTAATAATTTATTATCAAACGTAGGTTATTACTGCAGTAACATAAAGCTTTACAATTGAGATCAACGATTTGGGTTTTAAAGTTATGATTAAGTCTTAATTGAAGTTTTAATCGTTGTGATTTGTTCTATTTATAATGATAAATTTTTATTATATTTAATTTTATGATAATATTTCTATATAATATTAAATCCTAACCATTGATGCTTGATCTAATGGTGGATACACTCAATTGACAGAGAAATCAATGGAGACATACCTTTCCGAACCTAGTGCACCAGGTTCATGCAAAAATTTCTCATAATCAAATGGTTTACTTTATATTTGGTTGACTGGGTGGATAACCACACCATCAAAATTGTCCATGCACAATTATCAAGGTTTGAATAAGAAGCAAGTAAATTGAATTTGAAATTAGACATTAAATTAGGAATTATAATTATATTAATAATTATATAATTGTGATCTAAGCATGCAATCATGTTCTACTATTGGAGGGATCTTCCAAATTATATTAATAATTAGGTTATTAGTGCAATAATTTTTAAAAATTATGTCTTAATGATTTCCGGTTGTTATTATTGGTGAACGAAAATCATGTCTCCATCAATGGTATTAATATAGCAAAGGTGAAAAATGAAGTTTTAGAATAATATTGATTAATAATTGGGATATTAATACCGCAATAAATACAATTAGAGCATTAATCAAGAAATTAAAGATATTTCAAAATAATATTGTTGACTTTTAAAAATAAATTAGCTTTTGACTCTCATTAATGATAATAATTATCACATGAGCAACCCATTAGACCTCATAAAAAGAAATTCATTATTTTTCACATGCATTATAGATTTTTGGAAATATATAAAAGGAATTTTATGTCAATTAGTATATTAATTGGGATACTAATATGACAATAACTCTTATTTCATCTTTTGATGATAATTAGATATGGATAACTTTAAATTAAATTTTCTTTTATTTTTTTAAGAATGATATTAATTAACTTCGTAAGCAAACCAATAAGATTTCTAAAGAATAAATTCATAATTTTTTAGAGGAATAAATATTCATACTAATTTTTTTATACTTCCAAATTAAACAAATAATGCTCTGCAATGTCTCACCTCGAACATCACTCCTCGCGTAATACACCAGACCAGAAGATATAGCTTATTGGTATTAAACAACTTGTATTAATCATTGTTTAAATTTCAACGCACGGGAAGATATAGCTTATTTGTATAAAATAATTGTATTAATCATTGTTTAAATTTTAAATATTTAGGAGTAATATAATAATAAAACATAAATTTTAAATTTCCATGTGTTGATCCTTCCTTTTTATGGTTATACCACCCTGTATTATAAATATATGTTAACTAATTCTCGTATATCAAGAAATGACAATTAAGTCATTACATATGTCTTGAATTAATAAAAGGATTAAGGTGTGATTTGGCCAATAAACTATTGGTTCAGGAGCGTCCAACACAATTAACTATTAAGTGGACCAAAAATACCAACAAACTTTTAAAAAGGTGCAGCCAACACAACACCGTTACAAAAAGTTAATGTCCATTATCTAAGGTGCAGATTGACCAACAAACTATATATATATCTGTGTGTGTGTGTGGGTCCTACCATTTCATGTGTGTGTAGGAATCTTCTTCTTTTAATGCAACATGAGAAGTTTAAACCCCATCATATAATTATATTTTTAATTAAAACTTTTGTTTATTTTAGCAAATTATAATTTTGATAAAATTGAAGAATGAGTAATTTTTGTCCATAGATATCTATATAAGTAGTTTTGAATAATGACAATTGAGAAAAAAATATTTAATTTAGTAAAATTTAGAATTTTGTGATGGACGCTCCTGAGTAAAACTTTTTGTGTTGGACTGCTCTTGGAGTAAAAGTTCGTTTGCCAATTTGCACCTTAGATAACGGACGTTAACTTTTTGTCTAACGGCGTTGTACTGGGCACTCCTGAGTAAAACTATTTTTGTACTGACTGCACCTTTTTAAAAGTTTGTTGGTATTTTTGGTCTACTTAATAGTTAATTATATTGGACGCTCCTGAGCCAATAGTTTATTGGCCAAATCGCACCTTAGCCCTTAATAAAATTTTCTAATTTATCCTTCTTAAAATATTCTGTTCATTTACAAACTATTATCACTTCTTTTTTCTCATTCTCTCTTTTCAATTAGAATAAAATAAAAGTAAAATTGAAAAATAGTTATTAATAACCTCTACCTGAATTTATATAATGCATAAAAAAATTTCTATAAATGAGCCAATAATAAGGATTAGAGTGATATTTATTATCACATTTATTGTCCTCCCGTAACTTGCTATTACTAGATCTAGATGTTATATGTCTTTATTACCAAATTAAACTACATGTCATATGTCTGACGCTCCCTCTAATGCATGTCTTCTCTTTTTAAATAATTTATTATTATAAATAAATCTTGGTTTCATTATCAATATACATTTTCATGCAGTGTCGATTTTCATTATCCACCATTTCATATACTGTACTCATGAACCGTGACGGGATTGAGACTGATCAACAAATGGAACTGGCTTTCCTCCGATACGACTCCCATCCGCTGTTGAAGCATCGTCGTTTTGGTACAAAAGCAAAACATGTGCCCTTATATATATATATATATATATATATATATATATATATACGATACTAAAAATAATTTAGGAAGCTGAGTAGTACTAGAAAAATACTTTATGATCTTAAAAATTATTTTAGAATCTTGAAAATACTTCAGTGATACTAAAAAGATACTTTATGATACTTCAGTATATTTTTAGTACCAGTCCGTACCCTGACATACCAGTTAGTATCAGTCAGTACCTTAAAATATTTTTTCAAAATCCTAAAACAATTGTTCAAGATCGTGAAGTATTTTTTCAATATCCTGAAGTATCCTTTCAGTGTAATTTAGTATCCTAAAATATTTTTTCAAGATCCTAAAACAAATTTTTCAAGATCATGAAATATTTTTAGGACTAGTCAGTATCCTAAAGTATATTTTTAATACCAGTCAACACCCTATATTTTTAGGACTAGTCAGTATCGTAAACAACTTTTTCCTACAAATTTTACTTTCACTTCTTTTATTTTAATCACCTGCACCATTTACTTTCACTTCTTTACATACATTGGAAATTGATTTAACCTATGAAAGAGTAATAACTCATGTTTCAATTTTAATTAAATACTCCTCACTCATTTATATTGGACTCATTCTTTGAAAAAAATTTGTTCTACATATTAATTAGTCACTAGCTTTAATATCAATTAAGTTCTTTTAATTGTATCTCTTCCAAAATTTGGGGGTGAATTAAATTATGATATACTACCTCCAGTCCTAATTATATACTAACTAATTAGTTTGAAGAAAAAAATAAAAACAAAAATACTCTAAAATACTTTAATTAGCTTCTTTAATCTCTCCAAAAGAGTCAACTAAGTTTTATAATTAGAACCGGAGGGAGTAATATTTACTTTTTTCCAACTGATGGTGTAATACCCAGATATTTATCTGGAATATTATAAATAAAAGTTGGATATTTCTGATAAGTGAAATTTCAATCTCCGGTCTTGTATAAATACAGTCTATTTTCTAAGTAGAATTTCTGCAAGAAATTAGAGAGTTTAAGGGCCAAAGTGCCAAAATGACCAAAATGCCCCTAGAAAGGGTAATTAACTTAGAAAATTTATGGAAAAATCCTAAAAGACAGTAAAATGACCAAGTGAGTTAGGAGAGTATATAATCTCTAATTATTGTAATTTTATAAATTATGAAATTGGAGAAATTGTTGGAAAATACTCAAAAAGAAGTGAAATGACCATAATACCCTTGTAATTTCTAAAAATGCAAGAGGCATGAAAATACTAATGTTAATACAAGTATATGAAGGTAATGAGGCATAGTAATTAAGAAAATTATCAACAAGTGATAATGAAGTAATTAAGTAATATTGGGCTAATTACTTAAGCATAAGCAAAGGAAATTCAGTAATAATTATGTGAAGCTCAAAAATTAGTGGAAATTAGTGGAATATTAGTAAAAATGTATTTACTAATTAATTGGAAATTTCTATGAAAAATAGTTGAGTTTAGGTATTTTTGAGCCTAAATACAAGAATGGACCAATTAGATAATTTTGTGGAAATTTTTGGAAAAATTAAAGAAATAAATGATTAAATAATTAATTAAATAAAAAATAAATATTTATTAAAATAAAAAAGAAGGCCAGCCGAAATTCAAGGCAAAATAAAAAGAAAATAAAATGAAAAATGAGATAGAACACAAGTGGCCAAGTTGCAACATATTTTAATAATATAATTAAATTAAAGTAAAAAGTATGAATAGTAATTTTAAAATTAGGAAACGGATCCTATCTAGAGACCTAGGAATTTGAAATCCCAAGGTCAAGGTAAAATATTGATCTGTGAGTTTTTACCTTCAAGTGACCTCTTCCGGAAGTTAATTAGAAGTAGTTTGTGCTTTTTTCTAATAAAACAAAATAGGGAAAAATGCATATAGGCATATTTTTGGAAATAGGGAAAATAAATTCTAACTCAACATTTAGGAATGGGTTTGAATTTATTTAGACATATTTGGAGTCATTAAATTATTTCCAAGAGTTTGGTAGTCAGCGAATTAAACCCGGACGCGTTCGGACACGTTTTCGAGAAAACTTCAAGCTGGAATGTTGGAGGCCTATATGGAATCAAAATTTAGGTTAACTTGGACATTTCTACTAAGTGAGAACATGTCTTGAGTTGTAAATCCAGAATTTTGTGAATTCTCAGAAATCACGCGAATCGGGTGGAGTCGGGAAAACGGTTGGACTAGGGCATAAAGCAAGCCAAGTCACCATTTTGGACCAATGAGGGGCTGCCACATCACCATGAAGGACGGTCAAGAGGGGAGAAACCAAGGGCAAAAATTATGTGTAATTATTGGACATAAAAAGTGCAAACAACTTGGAAAATTCCCTTGGTATCCTTTCAAAAATCCTATAAATACCCCCCCTCCTTCATATTTCTTCACACCATTCCCTTTCTTGATCTTGGCCGAAAAAGCTAGAGAGAAAGAAAGAGAGAAACGTGCTACGGAAATCTTCTGCGCGAAGCCCTGTAGAATTGTCCGGAAATCTTCAACGGGTAAGTCTTTAGTCTTTAGTTTTTAGTTCGGTAGTTAGTAGAATTGTTAGTTAGATATAGGAAGTAGGTGACAAGATTCCTACAAATGTTTTAGAGCCTTGTTTGCGTTGAAAAAATATGCAGAGGTGTAAACATAGTAGGGATCGAGTCGCCGAAAAGTTGAAGCTTTCGCAGTTCTTTTAAAAGTAATGGTAGAATTTGTTAGAATAGCCTTTAAATTTCAAGTATGATTGGGTATCATATGGGAGGGCTATTTTAGTCATTATTTTTGAAAATCATAGTTGCGTCGAAGTTCTGGCAAAATTTCGGGAAGAAAATTTGTCAGAGCAACGAAATCTTTGGCGAAATTCATAGATTAGGGGTAGAAGGGCAAAATGGTAATTTTTACCTAAAATGCCGATTATAGTGTCAAATCACTAATAAAGGTGATATTATTCTTATAGGATATCAGAATCTACGATTTCTTTGCCAATCACGTTGCAGACGAAGCCATTGCTTGAAGTTCACGTTTTTAGTGAAAGTACGTTTTCCTAGGTAGTACCTAACGTTGCCAACGAAGGTACGGACGCGTCTTGTAACACTAATCTTGTGCTTCTTAAATGCATATATGTCAGGATATGTCGTGGCCGTTATACGAGACAGTTTTAAACGGGTTATGTTTGGAATGCCGTTATGTTTTCCTAGCGGCGAGGACTGTTTCTTTCTGTTATTTCCTTTCTAAACCTTAGGATTACTGTAATCATTACAATGTTACACAATGGTTGATGTTTTGGCTAAGAATCCAATTACTCTTTCGCTCTTTTGCTCTACTCTGATTGTTTGTTTGAAAAAAAAAAAAAAATTCCGCATTTCAAACATGGGATGTTACATTTTATGGTATCGAGCAAAACTTTGGCAAGTATTTAACTATGTTACCACGGACAAGTTTGGTGCGAAAGCAAGGCTAGTCTACGTGGGTGTGCCATAAATCCTTTGCTAACGCGGTGAGGCCCCATGGTAGACACTTGCACAGCCATTACTGTTCGGATAACGGAGTTAGGTTCTTAAGCCTTTTAACTTTGAGCACATTTTTGAAAACGAGTATTGATAAGGCCATTGGTGTAATGTGTAGAGATGAGCAGGGGGAGAAGAGCAGTCTTAGACCCATTCTATGGTTATTACGGAATGCGGGCGTCCTTCCGGAGATCCATTCTCGTCGGCGCTTTAGAACCCTCGAATAACCCATTCCCACGACTACGGAAGAAGATCCCATCGAAGAAGAGTGATTCCTACAACGCACTGGCCCGAATGAGCCCGAGTTCGAAAACCATTACGAACTGTTATACGGAGTCCAGATCACGATGAACAGTTTCCTTTGGATCCAAACCATGAGTATCGAGACCCCTGATCCCTAGTCACTATTTGGTGAATCGAGAACCCTCCCATCACTTACACTTCTGAGGAACTTCGAACGATTCTCGGAATCTCAACTTTGAACAACACAGGGATTGAGGGCCACACAGAAAGCCACTGCCAACTCAACCCGGCTCCTCTGTAGGAGATAACTTTGAATACATCGACATTCAACTACTTGAAGATGAGGTAGGCTGAACCGGAAGATTTCTATTATGTCACGAGCGATAATGACACGTTAGTCATTCCTGCTGGAGAACTTTCTTGTTGAAGCTATGAATCTTACTCTTTCCATCAAAGAAGATATCTTGTGTTTTTAACCTAATCTCAAACTACCAAGCCAATAATAGCCAACATTCACCATGATTGGGTTAGGACCACCTTTGTACTTCTTTCCCTATACCCAGCTTTTGGGCAAGGATCGATGTGAGCTCTTTGGATGACGGACCTATCTTGGGTGTTAGCATACACCTTCGCTACACGAAGTGCTTGGTTCGCCTTTACATGTAGAAGGAGAGCGTCGGTACAAAGGAAGGCATGGATTGTAGAAACTAGGAAGTTTAGTTTGTATCTCCAAGTACTTTGGAAGATTGTAAAATACGTTTGAATAAGGAGATTGTACAGTATGTCTTGTATTAGGATTAGAACGACTGATATGTATTAACCTTATGAAATGAATATATGTGAATATATGTTTGGTGTGCAAATTGTTGTGCCATTTCTGATATTTACATATCTGTCATAATCATTTAAAGGAATTAAAACATGGCGATACTAAGAGTCTTTGGTGCACCAAGAGAGGCCGTGGGCGAGGGCGAGTCGAGGTAGAGGCGAGACAAGCCTCAAGATAGAGCAATACAAGTTGGACGAAACCAAGAGGACCAACATGCACGAGAATCAACTCTGAACCAACAAAACGACATACGGGAGATGCGGCGAACTTTGCAAGAGCGAGCTCTTATCGATGCATTAATGGCGAAAAATTTGGAAAGACAAAGACAAGATGAAGAGCGCAACAATGAGGAACATGAAGAAGATGACCACAATGATAATGAAGAAGAGTATGATGACAACGAGAATGATGAAGAGCACACGAGGGGGTGCGAGAGATCCCAATCACCACCTAGGCGCAATCAAAAGAGAGAACCACGAGGAAATGGGTCAACCGGTTACGCAAGTGAAGCCACCCGGTTTAGGGGAAAGAATGAACTAGGCGAGGATTGGTTGCTAAGCCTAAAAAGATTTTGAAGTTATCGAGTGCCGGGAGATCGGAAGGCACCTGCGCATGGCTATCTACAAGTTAGAGGGCGATGCCCACGGATGGTGGGAGAGCGTTTCCACAACTGCCAAGCCACATTACGTGGGAGATGTTCTTGGAGCAATTCAACGAACAATACTTTCCTCCCTCAATTCGGGTGATTAAGGAGGAGGAATTCTGCGAGATACAACAAGGGAATGAGGAGTCATTTGGCGACTACTTCGCGCGTTTCACAACTTTGTCCCGATACTCTTCGTATCGAAGAGCAATGTGAGCGAAAGTTTGGAAAGCGAACCGATTGGTGAGCGGCTGAGGTACGACATAAGATCGAGGTGGTATCTCATCAATTCTCTAGGATGGCCCAAGCCGTGGGATCATGCAGATTGACGGAGCGCAACTTGAAGGAATTGCGCAAGTCCAGGAAAGGAAGGCAACAATGCAAATCGCGGTGGATCTAACCGCGGAGGTGCCTCGCGAAGAGGAAAGCGCCTTGGAGCAAAAACCGAGTGGGAACAAGAAACCCTACCAACAGACAATCTGAAACAAACGGGGATCCCAGACGTGTCGAAATGTAAGAAGTACCATCCAGAGCCAAGCTGTGATGGGAAACAAGTCTGCTTCAGTGTCGAAGCACGGACACATTAGCGGGATTGCCCGAGAAGGCTGCAGAGGCGAGACCTCAAAGCGGCTGGCCGGATCTTTGCATTGACAAACACGAGAGGCCAAGAAGTCCCCAGAGATGGTTCAAGGTACCATCTATCTCAATGGAAATCTACTTGAAGCATTGTATGACTCGGGTGCTAGTCACTCGTTTATTTCCTATGATTGTGCAAGTCGTTTAGGATTGCATGCTGTAGATTACCATTTGATCTTGTAGTATCTACACCGTTGGGTGTAAAGTCTTTAACTTCGATGCATGTATGAATTATGCTTGCTGCGTGGATGGACGAGTTTCTAAAGTGGATCTTATCCAGTCTACCTCTTCACGGCATCGACGTCATATTGGTCCGAAGCCGGTTAACGGCCAACGGTGCAATGATTGATTGTGGCAAAAAGGAGATATCATTTGCCGGAGACAAGGTTGAAGTGAGCACGAACTTTCTCTGCTACGAAGCCGATCGGTGCGTGAAGCAAGGATGTCATGCTTTCATGGTATTCTTTTCTGTCAAAGCGAAGGCGACCTTTCACTCCGGGATATCCACGTGGTGAATGAATTTTCTGATGTATTTAGGAGGATCTCACCAGAGTTACCTCCTATCAGAAGTGGAGTTCAATATTGACTTGATGCAGCACGGGATCAATATCAAAGGCGCCGTATCGAATGGCTCCTAACGAGATGCGAGGAGTTGAAGAAGCGATTGGAAGAGCTTTTGAAGAAGGGGTTCATTCGACCCGAGTGTATCACCATGGGGAGCCCCGGTGCTTTTGTAAAGAAGAAAGATGGAAGCTTCCAGGCTCTGCATCGATTACGCGAACTCAACAAAGTAGCTGTCAAAAATAAGTACCCACTTCCCGGATTGATGATCTTTTGGATCAATTTATGCAGTTCCACGATCTTTTCAAAAATTGACTTGCGTTCGGGATACCATCGGTTGCGAGTTAAGGATGGCGATGTTCCCAAGACGGCTTTGAGAACGAGATATGGGCATTATGAATTCCTTGTGATGCCTTCGGATTGACAAATGCACCTGCGGTATTCATGGATTACATGAACCGTATTTTCCGACAACACCTAGACCAATTTGTGGTGGTGTTCATTGATGACATTTTGATCTACTCTAAGAGTAAAGAAGAGCAAGAAGAACATCTGCGAAAGGTGTTGAGCATACTCAGGGAAAAGCAACTATATGCTAAGCTGAGCAAATGCGAATTTTAGGCTGCTTGGAAGTTAAATTTACTGGGCCATGTTATATCTAGCGGCGGAGTTGCGGTTGATCCAAGCAAAGTAGAAGCGATTACGGGCGGAAACGGCCAGAGAGGCTTGTGACGGAGATCCGTAGTTTTCTTGGTACGCGGGATACTACCGCAGATTTATACGGGATTTCTCGCGTCTTGCCCTACCATTGACAAAGCTTACGAGGAAGAATCAACCCTTTATATGGGGAGATGATTGTGAGGAGAGCTTTGAGTACGAGGAGAGGTTGACTACGGACCGGTATTGATTATCCCGATCCGAGATGAGACCTATGTTGTCTGGTGATGCCGGTGGGCAAGGATTGGGATGTGTCCTAATGCAGGCGGGGCGGTGGTGGCCTATGCCTCTCGTCAGTGAAACCTCACGAGTTAAACTATCCTACACACGATTTAGAGTGGCGGCTATCGTGTTCGCTTTGAAGATATGGAGGCATTACATGCGGTGTAACCGTAGAAGTGTATTGTGACCACAAGAGTCGAAATACTTGTTCGATCAACGAGAACTCAACATGAGACAACGTCGTTGGATGGAGCGATTAAAGATTACACCACGGAGATCAAGTATCATCGGGTAAAGCAAACGTTGTTCTTGATGCTCTTAGTAGAAAGACAGTGCAGGGTATCATACATGATGATACAGGGAGCGGCTATTTGGAAGATTTCGAGAGACACGAATCTATCCAATCAAATATGCATGGAGTCGCACGCACCGGTGATGCCTATCTTGCTACACTTCTTGCGAGTCAAGGGAGTATGATCGAGAGATGAAGTGGAGAAAGCTCGAAGCAAGATGATTGGGCAAAAGAGATACGTGAGAAGATCACTCGAGGTGAGACCCAAGACTATGACCTATCACGTAGTGGTTTGGTCGAGTATAAGCAACGAGTTTACATACGCCGAGTTGATGAATTAAGGCGGACGATAATGGATGAGGCTCATAAGAGTAAGTACACTCTACATCCGAGGCATGGTCAAGATGTACGAGTATGAAATCCGAACTGTGGTGGCCGGAATGAAGAAAGACGTAGCGAATACGTGGCCAAATGCTTGACTGTCGAGAAAGTAAAGATTGAACACCGTCGACCCCTGGTCTTTTGCAAGGACTAGAGCTGTAGGAATGGAAATGGGAGAACATAACCATGGATTTTGTGGTAGGTCTGCCCAAAATCGAAATCATGATACAATTTGGGTAGTTGTTGACAGATTAACCAAGTCGGCACACTTTATTCCCATCGGTATCCACTATTCTCCGGAGCGATTGGCAGAGATTTATATCAAAGAGATAGTGAGATTACATGGTGTTCCTAAGAGCATTGTCTCCGATCGTGATACGATTCAAATCCGTTTCGGCAAGCGTTACATGAAGGTATGGGGACTAAGTTGAAGTTCAGTTCGGCTTATCACCCCTGCAGCGACAGTCAATCGCGAGAGAACCATACGGATATTTGGAGGATATCTTTGCGAGCATGTGCCACTGGATTTCAAAGGAAGTTGGGATCAACATCTTTCGCTAGCGAGAGTTTGCATATAACAACGGTTATCATGCTAGTATACAAATGGCCCCGTTCGAGGCATTGTATGGGCGGAAGTGTCGATCACCATTATCTTTGGACAGATTCATCGAAAGCGATTACTTGGGCGGATATGCTTGGCGGACCTCGAGCAGATCGCGTTAATCAAGAAGAGACTCCTAGCGGCACATAGTAGACAGAAGAGCTATGCTGACAAAAGGAGGAGACCTCTAACGTTTTATGTCGGCGACCATGTATTTCTAAAGTTATCCCGATGGCGGTGTCGGTGAGAACGCTTAAGAGGAAGAAACTCGAGTCCACGGTATGTAGGACCATTGAAATTTCGGCTAAGCGCGGAGAACTTTAAGAAATTAGGGAGTTTAAGGGCCAAAGTGCCAAAATGACCAAAATGCCCCTAGAAAGGGTAATTAACTTAGAAAATTTATGGAAAAATCCTAAAAGACAGTAAAATGACCAAGTGAGTTAGGAGAGTATATAATCTCTAATTATTGTAATTTTATAAATTATGAAATTGGAGAAATTGTTGGAAAATACTCAAAAGAAGTGAAATGACCATAATACCCTTGTAATTTCTAAAAATGCAAGAGGCATGAAAATACTAATGTTAATACAAGTGTATGAAGGTAATGAGGCATAGTAATTAAGAAAATTATCAACAAGTGATAATGAAGTAATTAAGTAATATTGGGCTAATTACTTAAGCATAAGCAAAGGAAATTCAGTAATAATTATGTGAAGCTCAAAAATTAGTGGAAATTAGTGGAATATTAGTAAAAATGTATTTACTAATTAATTGGAAATTTCTATGAAAAATCATTGAGTTTAGGTATTTTTAAGCCTAAATACAAGAATGGACCAATTAGATAATTTTGTGGAAATTTTGGGAAAAATTAAAGAAATAAATGATTAAATAATTAATTAAATAAAAAAATAAATATTTATTAAAATAAAAAGAAGGCCAGCCGAAATTCAAGGAAAAATAAAAAAGAAAATAAAATGAAAAATGAGATAGAACACAAGTGGCAAGTTGCACATATTTTAATAATATAATTAATTAAAGTAAAAATTGTGAATAGTAATTTTAAAATTAGGAAACGGATCCTATCTAGAGATCTAGGAATAGGAATCCCAAGGTCAAGGTAAAATATTGATCAGTGAGTTTTTACCTTCAAGTGACCTCTTCCGGAAGTTAATTAGAAGTAGTTTGTGCTTTTTCCTAATAAAACAAAATAGGGAAAAATGCATATAGGCATATTTTGGAAATAGGGAAAATAAATTCTAACTCAACATTTAGGAATGGGTTTGAATTTATTTAGACATATTGGAATCGAGTGAATTATTTCCAAGAGTTTGGTAGTCCGAAAACGAATTAGGCAGGACGCGTTCGGACACGTTTTGAAAACTTCAAGCTGAATATTGGAGGCCTATATGGAATCAAAATTTAGGTTAACTTGGACATTTCTACTAAGTGAGAACATGTCTTGAGTTGTAAATCCAGAATTTTGTGAATTCTCCGAAATCACGCGAATCGGATGCCGTCTGGGAAAACGGTTGGACTAGGGCATAAAGCAAGCCAAGTCACCATTTTGGACCAACCAAGGGCTGCCACATCACCATGAAGGAGGTCGGTCAAGAGGGAGAAACCAAGGGCAAAAATTATGTGTAATTATTGGACATAAAAGTGCAAACAACTTGGAAAATTCCTTTGTATCCTTTCAAATCTCTATAAATACCCCCTTCCTTCAAAATTCTTCACACCATTCCTTCCTTGCTCTTTGGCGAAAAAGCTAGAGAGAGAAAGAAGTAGAGAGAAGCTCTGGGAAGTTCTGCGAGAAATCTAGAATTGTCCTAAGTCTTCAACGGGTAAGTCTTTCGGTCTTTAGTCTTTAGTTTAGTAGTTAGTAGAATTGTTAGTTAGATTTAGGAAGTAGGTGACAAGATTCCTACAAATGTTTTAGAGCCTTGTTTGCGTTGAAAAAATATGCAGAGGTGTAAACATAGTAGGGATCGAGTCGACTGAAAAGTTGAAGTTTTCGCAGTTCTTTTAAAAAGTAAGGGTAGAATTTGTTAGAATAGCCTTTAAATTTCAAGTATGATTGGGTATCATATGGGAGGGCTATTTTAGTCATTATTTTCGAAAATCATAGTTGCGTCGAAGTTACGGCAAAATTTCGGAAGAAAATTTGTCGAGTAGCGAAGTCTTTGGCGAAATTCCAGCGATTAGGGGTAGAAGGGCAAAATGGTAATTTTTACCTAAAATGCAGTTATAGTGTCAAATCACTAATGAAAGTGATATTATTCTTATAGGATATCGAATCTCGATTTCTGCCGTCACGTTGTCCGACGAGCCATTGTTTGAAGTTCACGTTTTCCGTGAAAATGCGTTTTCCGCGGTAGTACCTAACGTTGCCAACGAAGGTACGGACGCGTCTTGTAACACTAATCTTGTGCTTCTTAAATGCATATATGTCAAGGATATGTCGTAGACCGTTATACGAAACAGGATTTTAAACGGGTTATGTTTGGAATGCCGTTATGTTTTCCTAGCGGCCGAGGACACGAGTGTTTATCGTGGCTTGGTGAATAGTGCAAGCAATTTGTTGTTATTTACCTTATGGGGCTTTACATATTGCTCGTGCTTATGTTTTGTCGGCATAATGATCATGCATCTCTAGTATGCTTATGATATCTTGTTGTATTAGCTCTAGAATATCTATTGGTTATATCTTGTGTTGTTTGGGTATGAGGTTAACGTTACACGAGATTCAATGCGTCTGTTTCTTTCTGTTATTTCCTTTCTAAACCTTAGGATTACTGTAATCATTACAATGTTACACAATGGTTGATGTTTTGGCTAAGAATCCAATTACTCTTTCGCTCTTTTGCTCTACTCTGATTGTTTGTTTGAAAAAAAAAAATTCCGCATTTCAAACATGGGATGTTACAGATGGTCTAAGTTTTGCTAATTTAAAAATGTTAAAAGCTTAATTATATTTTTTTAATTCCAATAAGATAAATAAAAAAAATGTTAATATCATTGTTGTTTTTTACAATTTGATATCGAATTTTTATTAGTTTCTATAATAATTTCAAATCCTACTTTTTCATAAAACGTTAGCCCCTATAAATGCATTAGGACTTGGATATGAGTTTGATGGTGTTAACATAATGCCATTAAGTATAGGAATTAAAATCAAAATTTTTTATATGAATTAAAAACAAAAATTATTAAAAGAATAAATAAAAAGTTCCTTAAAGAAAATTGGGGAAAAGTCTACTTCTAAAAAATTTTGTTTGTCAAATAGATCTGGTGCAATTATCCTCATCTAGCGCTACTCCTCGTTAGATGTATGACCTATCCTCAACTCTGTGTGGAAGTCTTTAATACGGAAGTCACTTTCATATAGTGGTAAATATTAGATGTATGACCTATCCTCGACTCTGTGTGGAAGTCTTTAATACGAAAGTCATTTTCATATAGTGGTAAATATATATTTTATAATTCAATAAGTCTACATTATGATATATAAGTCATCTTTTATATATTTTTCTATCATTTAATTAATTATAGGATTGTTAACTCTTAGAAATTGACAACATTCTAGCACATTTTCCCTCTCGTTTACCTATTGTTGGTGCAAAATATGCATAGCAAATGAAGTATATAGGAGAAAATGTGCATATCAAAGTATCAGACAAAAAGCAAAATATTCTTGCTAAATTTTATAGAGTTTGTGATTCAATTGAGAATTGTTAAATCCTCCCTCTTTTGTAGGAGGATGGAGACAAGTTTTGAAGCTCTATAAGAACCTGGAAACAAGGATAGAAATAAAGGAAGTGAAGCAGTGCGAAGCTAGAAGGAACCTGTACAACTGGCTGCAGCAAGTTGACAGACTGGCCGCAGCCAGTTAAGAAAAATTGCTCTCTGTGTCAACTTTCCGTGGAAAGTGTTGCAACTGGCCGTAGCGACCGTGAAAAGTGCAGAAAGTACACTGCGCGTTTTTCATTTCGAAGCGAGAAAACCCTACTTAACCTAAAGGGAAGGGCCGAAAATCACATTCTTGACACAAGGAAACAAGTGGGCACACAAGGGAAGAGCTTGGGAGAGAGATCTTGGAGCTTTGGAGGCTTGGGTGCTCAACCTAGAAGAGATTTTGGGAGTTTTCACCTTGGTTCTTCCTCTTTTCTTCTTAGTTTCTTCATGTATTCAGAAGTTTTGCTTAGAATATCTTTGTATTTGAACATGAGTAGCTAAATCTTTCATTCTAGGGTTCTTTTAACCCTTTGTATGGATTAATACTTGAATATTCCTCTCTTTTGGTGGATTAATATATGTATGTGTTGATTTCAACCTTGGCTTAATGCTTCTAAGTGATTGGTCTCCATTTAGATGATTTATTCACTTAGGTTTTGACTTGAGAGAGCTAATCTAGGTGTAGAACTTGATTGAAATCATGCTTGTCTTGAAGTTTACTTGATAAATGGATGGTTTGTTGGTAAAATAGAGATATATTTACTAGCCTTGCATTGTCACATTAGGGTTGTTGCTTAAATATTGATTCTCATTAATTGTAGCAAAAGATTGTGCATTTTAATGAGAAGAGAAACTTGATTTTGACTTGAGAGAGCGGGTCAAGTGTTTTAGAACCTTAGCACATATATGTATTGAAATGCTATTAGAGAGGAAAGTAACCAAGTTTTATGAAATGCAAAAGGGGAAAAAGAGCCCTAGGCTCAATTATCCTTGAAGTTAAAGAATCAATTGCCTTTATCAATTTTATGTTTTAGAAATAGTCTTTTAAAATTCTCATTCCAAATCAAAACTTTGTTTTAGCTCAACTTGATGAAATTCACTAAGCCTCTTGCTTGACCAATTTGTTAAACAAATTCTCATGGGAACGATACTTTACTTATCATTTTATTACTTGCGAAACTCGTACACTTGCGAGGCGAACAAGGATACAAGGAAATTTTGATATAAAATGATAACAAGTATAATTGAAGAAGCAATTAGAGAAACAATATGGAGAAAGAAGATGAAGAATCTCATTGTATTAACAACAAAGAGAAATATGCTCATACAATGTAACCCACTTGGGTTTAACTGTAATACCCTAAAATCTCACTTATGATAAATATCATAATTTAGTAAATAATACCTATTGGGAATAGGTGAATATGTGGTCTCAAATCCTGTAAGGTAATAATCTTATTTTTCTAGGGTAATTTCCCTTGAAATTAAATGAAATAAAGTGCCAAAAGTCCCTAAGTGAGTTTGTGGGTCATAAAATACCCTAAGAATATTATGATAAATCCTAAGAGGTAATTAAATAATTATTAAAAATTAGAAAGTATGTTGTCTCTAATTTAGATAATTTTGGGATTATTTCCTTGGAAATAAAAGAGGAAAAATTAAATATTATTTTGGGAACATAAGTTGCCCCATGATTTTTAATATAATGCATGTGACATAAAATACCAATGTCAGTAAAATAGTTGTGAGAAAATGATTAATCCTAATTAAGAAAATTGTCAACAATTTGTAAGTGATTAAATGAATAATTAATGGCTAATTGTTTAAGCAGGAATAAAAGAGATGTTTGAAGTTAATTATGTGTAAAGCCTAATTAAAGATTAGTAACCAATGAAAGGCCAAGATTGAATCTAATAAGGTGAATCTAATGGTTCTAATTAATTGAACCTTAATCCATGTGAAAATGAATCAACCAATGGGAGGATTTCTAGCTAATTAATATAAGATAATTAGAAGATAATGTAAATTAGTGAAAAGCAACATCTTTTGTCAAAAAGAGACTATGTATTTTCGAAAATAAGGAAGAAATAGAAGAGAAAAAGATGTGTAAATATACATGTGTGAAAAGGGTTGTGGATTGAAGAAAAGGAAAAGTAGAAAGATATTTTGGTAAAATCAAATAGGATAAATGAGAACCGATAGAAATTAAATCCTATCTTGAAATCCTTGAACTAAGTAGTAAACATCTGGACATATTATGAATCGGTGAATTTTTGTCCCAAAGTTGGTTATAGCGAAGTCATTTCCGTAACAGAGCGCGTTTATCTTAAAATGATCGCTGAGCTAGGAAATACCCTTAATGGGACCATAATATCATTAACCCAGATATTTTTCAAGAGGAAGCTTAGACCTCCGAGGTTATGCTAAGGAAAATTTGAGATTATTTAAGATTACGTGATTAGAATACTGAACAGGGGAAATAACCGGTTAAATCCATAAAGCAAGATAAGGTCACATCATTGGGATGATGTCATTTTTGAGGAGAGATAGAAGATGGATGGTTGAGATCAAAACTTCTTCACTAAGTTTTGATCCAATGGTTTAGAAGAAGGATGAACTTTAACCATGGTTGCCAAAAGTTACCATGGTTACCTTTGAACATTTGCCTATAAATAGCACTCCATTCCTCTTCAAATTTTCACACCAAATTCAAGAGGCATTTCGAAAATTAGAGAGAGGTTTGAGAGAAGGAGGAGCTCTGAAGAAGGAGTAGCAAAGCTCTGAGTAAATTCTTCAGTCCCTAGTCTTAAGTTCTAGTTTTCGATTCGGTAGTTATAGTAGGAATGTTAGTTTGATATTTAATCTTCCAAGTATTATTTTAATATCATGTTTTAGGGTTAAATATGATATTTATTTCGAAAATATGATGGAGAAATAGATATGGCAAAATTTTGGAAGATTAGAGTCAAAGTAACGAAGTTCTGGCGAAATTCCACCGATTAGTAAAGTCAGGGGTAAAATGGTCATTTATGACTAAAATGACTGTTATGATGTTGATCATTAATAGAAACGTTATTATCCTTATAGGATATCCGTAATTACGCTCGAATCAACGGTCGTCGAAATTTTGTCAACGAATGTACGTTTGCGTCATGTAACACTAACGCCGATGTTTATGGTATGCATATATGTGATATGTGTATTATATGAGGTGGTGATAGCTCTTGGTATGTTCATGTACTTGTTGTTATGATTATGTTTGCTGGGTATTGGGATACGCTTGTTAATGGCCTAGGTGTTGTCAGGATACGCTTGTTAGTGGCCTAGGTGGTGTCAGGATACCCTTGTTAGTGGCCTAGGTGCTGTCAGGATACGCTCGTTAGTGGCCTAGGTGCTGTCAGGATACACTTGTTAGTGGCCTAGGTGCTGTCAGGATACGCTCGTTAGTGGCCTATGTGCTGTCAGGATATGTTGGTAGGGGGATGCTCTTATCTTTGTTAATGTTGTGAATGTCTATAGTCCATATATTGTATATGTAAACATGAGGTTAACCGTTACCTGAGGTCCGGTGCGCGTTGGACCTCAGCTCTTCACATAGCTTCAGGGTCGGGAGGACCGAGGATAAAGGCAGGCAGGCCGCATAGAGACCCGGTGGAAGACTTTCTTTTGTTGTTATTTACTTCTGGAAATACTCGGATTAATGTACCGCTACGTTGTTTAGCCAGACATACGGCATTTTGAATATATATATATATATATATATATATATATATATATATACACACACACCAGTTACTCTCTTGCTCCGATGCTCTACTCTGATGATTTTAAATGGAAAAAATTTTATTCCGCTTTTGAAAATGGGATGTTACATTAACAATGATCATCCTTATCTGAGGGTAATTAACAACAAACCCTAACTTTAAGAATCTAGGAGTGACTTCCTCTCTAGAGAAAGAGACTTAAATTAACCTCTCTCTAACATGGTGAGAGCTCCACACTCAACACCCTAACCTCAATGATTAAGCCCTTTATATAGAATGGGCATTAACCAACTAATCAACTAGTCTCTTATATTTCTAACATAAAATCTACTCATATCCTAATTTATTTTGCAAGAGATATTATAAGATTCAAATGAGAACAAAATATCAATATAATATATCTATATTATATGATAATCGATAAAAAAAGGGAGATAAATCAAGATATTGTGACAGAGAGGCACGCTTGGAGGCAATATATACCTATATATATATATATATATATATATATATATGCTAGGTGTAGTAAGAGGGAGGAGTGTTCTATTTTCCTAGTTAGTAATGGCAATGCAAGAGCTTTAATGGAGGGAGATTAAAGTTTGAAAATACAAAAGAACAATAGTATAGATGAAAATTCAACATTGAGTTTTTGTTTCTCTTTTATCTTCTCTTCTTTCTTTGTCTTTTTATGTTTTTTTTTTGTTAGCTATTTTGGTCATGAGAATGCTCGATTTATGTAACTAAACCTTGGTTTTGGATTATTTAGTTTGATTATGAATTAGTGGATGATAATGTTTGTCGTTAATTGCTTTAATATTATATTTGTTGATTTAATTATGTGCTTAATTAATTATCATGAAATAAGAGACATCTGATTAGGAGATAATTTTGGTATTCTGTAACACCCCAACTTTTCATAAGCAGTAAATTTTTTTTTTTTCAAAACATTAATTCAAATCATCAGAGTAGAGCAACAGAGCGATTGAGTAACTGATATGTATTCATAAAAGCTAATAAGTAATACTTGGTTACAACTACGGTACGAATGGCAACCGAGTATTTCAAAAACAGGATAATAACAAAAGGGAAGGCTTAGATAGAAACATCGAAAAGAAACTTAGATATAAAGATCTAGCAATTCAGCTTTCTCTCTCCTCGGTCCTCGTTTCTCGGAGCTCTTGATGCTATATTAAGAAATTTGAGATCCGCACTTAGGATCTCGAGTAACAGTTATCCTCATATTTACAACACAACATATATGGACCCGCTTAGACAATCATATCAACAATTAGTATATGTGCACTCATCGCCCAAAAGCATGCATACATATATCGCCCAATAGCATGTATACATATATCGCCCAAAAGCATGCGAGATATATACGCCCCATGAAACATGAACATATAAGGAGACATAGACATACCAAGAGCTATAAGCTATCACATACAATACACCTGAAGCACATAAATGCATACCATAAATTGATCGGATTAGTGTTCTCACGCGGACGTACCTTCGTTGACGGTATAAATTATTTCCCCCTTTCCAAAATTGATTTTTACTTAAAATCAATTTTGAAAGTCAAACGATAACTTTGTCATCTATTACACGTAAATCGGTATGTTGTGGCATCGAGTTTCTGATTATCTTTTTCCAACTTCTCCTTCTTTAATATTAGCCATGCAAATTAGGGTTTAATGGTGGATGATTCTTGGCCATGGAAAGCTCAAAAACGTGCAGCCCCTCCTCCAAGCAAAGATGAGTCATCAAACCATTTTTGCTTTTTGCCTCCGGCCCGAAAAGTTCCCGATCCGGTGTATCCGTTCATGAAATCTCAAAATTTGAATTCATAACTTTGAAAATCTTCCTTTCTCATCAATAATATATAATTTAACTTTGATTTCGGTCTCTTACCGGGGGTTCCAACGGTGCGAGTTGAAGTTTTCCCGAAGCGTGTCAGGAGCGTCGGTTTTGAGCGTATTTACGGAATCTTATCCAACTAATTGAGGAAAAATTCACTTTGATTCCAAATATGTCAGATAAATTCAAACTCATTCCTAGATGTTGAGTTGGAATTTATTTTCTTAATTATCCAAAAATATGCGTATACGCATTTCACTGTTCGTCTTATTAGGAAAATGAGATGATAGGACTTTCAAATTAACTTAGGAAGAGTCTAACCGAAATAAATCAACGATCAATATTCTACCACGACTTTGGAAATCCCATTCATGGATCTGGTAGATAGGATCCGTTTACCATTTATTTGATTACTATTCACCATATTAAATTATATTATTAAATATTACAACTTGCAACAAAAATCTAGATATTATTTTTTTATCTTATCTCCATTTTTGTCCAAAAATCTGATCCTTTTCTTTTAATTTTCGTTTTATTTAATATTTAATTTATTAATATTATATAAAATAATTTTTTAATAATTTTTATATAATTTTTACAAAAATTTCCTATTGGTCAATCTTGTATTTAGGCTTAAAAATACCTAAACTCATCTATTTTTCTCAAAGAATTTCCAATTAATTAGTAAATATGTTTTTACTAATTCTTGGCCAAAAACCACTAATTTTAGGGTTTACATAATTATCTACGAATTTCCTTTGCTTATGCTTAAGTAATTAGCCCAATATTACTTAATTCCATTATAATTATCACAAGTTGATAATTTTCTTACTTAGAACACCTCATTACCTTCATACTTTTGTATTGACATTTTTGTTTTCATGTCTCCTGCATTATCTTAGCATCTACGGGGATATTTCGGTCATTTCCTTACTTTTTGAGTATTCTTCTACAATTTCTCCAAGTTTGTAACTTAATAAATTACCTAAATTAAGGACAATATCCTTCCCTATTTTAAATAGATTTTTACTTGCCTCTTTTATAGCTTTCCTGGGGTATTTACAACCCACTTGATGTGCTTAGGGACCTATTTGCAAATTTTCAAACGTCTTTAGGGACCTATTTGCAAATTATCTAATTTCCAGAGAATTTACCCTAACAACAAGGTAAATTCAATACAAGGTGTTTGAGACCTCATATTCACCTATTTTCATGAGAAGTTACCCTAAGTCAGATTTTAGGGTATTACATTTCTCCCCCCGTTAAACAAAATTTCGTCCTCGAAATTTGCACTCTACCACAAATCTCCGTACTATCTAAACTCCGTCCTATTCGGACTTTGGACTTCACGCGTCGGGTCTTTACTTTGTCTGCCCGGCCGCTCCTCTTGTTGGTCGAGAATTGGTTTGGTTTGACCATTATGATCTTGTCATTTCGTACTTTGATATATGATGTTTTTCTTGGTTCCCACACACATGCGGTCAATACCAAAAATACCAAAATGTTTCCTTGGACTACACCATGGCAACACAAGATACTTTAAATGTTTCCATGGTTTTCATATACCATGATAACACAAATACCTCTACTCAATGACACGATCACGGTCAATTGTACTAACTAAGAAACACGTCACGAAGATCTAATCAAGTTTTTGGGGATAAAACTATACGAAAGTTCGAATGGTCTTATGTAACGCGGACTACGGGTTCGCCTTTGAAGTACTCCACTGACACCGGCCACCAAGGATATTCGTAAGAACATATGATTATCGACTTCAAACCACTGAGCCAGGTTTCGATCATTTCCTTCGTTGGATTCTCGCTGGTTCTCTATATTCGAAAATGGGTACAGAAATACGTCTCGGAAGTTCTACATGAGTCAAATACTGCATGTACTAGGATAGAATGACTACCCTTGATTACAAAGCTGGAGACTATCGTAGACTGATATCAATACAAGCACGGTGATGGATTCACCGGCTCTGCAGGTTGATGTGATGCCAAGCGCACGAGAGGGTGGTACATCGATTCGAGGATAAGTATACTGATGATCGTAGTACACCGAGGTATGGTGGTACACCGACCTTAGGCTATATCAGTACTCATTTTCAAAACATGTTCAAAATTTTTGAAAAGGCTTTGAACCTAACTCAGTTAAAAGGAACGGGAATGGCCGGGTAAGTGTATGCACCATGGGCGTAATAACATAGTTAAATTCATGCCAAGACTACTGCTCTGATACCAAATGTAACACCCCAACTTTTCATAAGCAGTAAATTTTTTTTTTTTTCAAAACATTAATTCAAATCATCAGAGTAGAGCAATGAAGCGGGTGAGTAAGCGGTATGTAATATTCGTAAAAAGCTAAGTGCGGCAAGTTACAACTACGGTACGATAAGCAGAGTATTTCAAAAAGCAGGATAATAACAAAGGGAAGGCTTCCGCGAAACATCGAAAGGAGTCTTGGCCAGACATCTCCTTGGTGCCTTGTCTCTCTCCTCGGTCCTCGGTCCTCGGGAGCTGATGCTATATTAGAGTGAGATCACTTGCCGGATCTCGGGTGTGATTAACCTCATATTCTGAGACACAACATATGGACCATGGACAATCATATCAACAACGATATATGTGCACTCATCGCCCAAAGCATGCATACATATATCGCCCAATAGCATGTATACATGGCCAAAAGCTAGGATATATCGCCACGCCATAAACATGAACATATCATGACACATAGACATACCCACAGGCTATAAGCTATCACATACAATACACCTAGCACATACATGCATACCATAAACATCATTAATTATTACGGTGCGCGGACGTACCTTCGTTGGCCAGTGTAGAAGGTATTCCGTGGAAATCGTGCTTTTTTACGGGAAAGCGCCAGAACGTCCAACGGGTGGCAAGCGTCGGGGCAGCGTAACCCGACGCCCCGGATCGGAGTTTCGATATCCTATAAGGGTAATATCACTTTAATTAGTGATTTAACATTACATTGGCATTTTAGGTAAAAATTACCATTTTGCCCCCATACCAATTGGCGAATTTACGGACACTTCGTCTCTAGCTCAGATTTTTCCCAAAATTTTGCCGAACTTGACCCAATCATAATTTTC